>PVKS010004358.1:0-94038 GCA_004027875.1 Aplodontia rufa | reverse complement strand
TACTGTATGAAATTAATAGATGCTATTATATCTCAATATAATATCACCACCTGCTATTTAATCTTGTTTATATTGTCAAGAACCAGTTGCACTTTCCAAATAATTTTAGAATAAATGTTTTAAATTAAAATAAAGTTCTAATGCTTCCCTCATTTTAACTCTTGATATAGAGTTATCCTTCTACAAAAGATCAGAAAAGAGACTTTCAAAACCTATGCTGGCATGAGATAGTTTAAAATTCCATTTTCAATAATAACTTAATGAGCTAGGCTTATTATTCTGTCTGAATGTGCTTAACTGTGGGTAGAAATAAAAATTGTTAGAAATAAAAATTGTTAGAATAAAATTACAACATTATTTTTTGTTCAAGGTATTGAACCCAGTAGTGCTTAACCACTGAGCAACATCCCCAGCTCATTTTTGTAAATTTTGAGTAAGAGCTTAGGGTCTGGCTCAGTGGCAGAACATTTGCTTACCTTGTGGGAGGACCTGGGTTCAATACCCACCATTATGTGCACGCACGTGCGCGCGCGCACACACACACACACACACACACACACCAGAATGCTGGATAGTTAAAAATTAGAAAATGCTAAGCTAAAGAGTGTGTTGCTCACTGCCTGTTGTCACAGAGCTCAGGAAGACAGAGGCTGAATATCACCTGAACCCAGGAGCTCAAGATTAGCTTGGGTAACAATGAGATCACATCTCAAAAACCAAAAAACGTACTAGGATAACTTAAGTACTACCAAAAGTTCTAAATAATCTAGAGCCTTATGAATTTGAAAAGAAAACATAGCAGTTTTCTATGTTTGCTGAATATATACTTCACTTCCATTAATGAAACAGTAAGTTCTAGAATACATTGGCACACTAAATACTGCCTTAGCTTTTCTGTAACATAGCTCAGGTAAATTAGAATCATCTTTTTCTTGTTGAAGTTAGGTTAAAATTTTCTGTTTGCTCACACATTTATTATTTCCTTTTAATGAAAACAGTCAAAATCCTTTCTTGCTAGCTCTTTGAAATACACAGTGTCTTATTATCTGCAGTCACTCTGTTACACAATAGCAGACCAGAACCTCTTCCCCTATCTAACTTGAACTTTGTACTTATTTTTAAACACTTTGTAAAACATTTCTCTAAAAATGTTTCAAATGAGAAGTGATAGTATTTTGTCAAGGAGCATTGATTCAGAATAAAATCACTTGGTAATTGATCCTGGAGAGAAACAGTGGAGGCTCATCTTGGTACTAGGAGAGAGACATTTCTTTTTTCTCCTCCAAATCCTTGTAGCAAGTTCAATTGCTCTTATTTTTTTGTTTGTTTGTTTTGAGTCTCCAGGTCACTTTTTAAAAAAGAATTAACATGGAATTTCTTCCAAACAATATATACTAAAATTCCCATTAAATCAGAATGCATAGGGTAAATGGAAACAGTGAATGGTATAATCTGATTCTCATTAATATGAAATCCTTTATTAACTTAGGACTTACTAATTTGTCCCATTTTTTACAAACTTAATTATTTGCTTTGCTAAATTTTGAAACCGGTATTTGATTGGATAAGCAATCCAATTTACAGGGAACATAGTGAAATCCAAATAAAGTCTAGAATCCCCTAAATAGTAACATTCCATTGTTGTTTTTCTTTGTTGTATGTGTCATGACAATATAAAGAATTTAACAGGGGAGCAGAGTACATGGGACTCTGCACTATCTTCACAACTTTTCTATAAATACAAAATAAAAAGTTAAAAATAAAATGTAAATTTAATATATTTACATAATATATAATCAGTAGAAACATAACCATAACAAAAATATAAAAAATTGAATAAAATTACTTTCTCCAGAGGGAGTTTCATCTTTTTTTTTTTAAAAGCACTCCAAATAGGTAGTAATCTCAAATTATTCACTTGGTATATAGTCCATGCATACTTTATCTTACAGTTTGTAAGCAGTTTTATTTCAAGTTGGAAAACTGGTATAATGTTATTGAAGTACATTTTGAATATGCTAAGAATTAGCTGAACTTTTATGTTTTCTTTCTTTCATTAAGTGTAAAATGACTAGGACCCTGAAGAATGGAATGGATTTTTTGACTTCTGTGGCAGAATGCTTGCTTGCTCAAGCAGATTGAAGCCAACATTTTGAGAGATCTTTTCAGCAAAGGAAGTATTAACTTCATTACAGGTACATTCCTCTGTTGAACAACTCAGCTTTCACTGAATAATATCAGTCTTGCCCTTATCAAGCTCAGTTCTATTATTCACTCAAAGACACTTAGCTATTTTCCACATATAATACATTATCTGTGCTATTACCTGTCAAGCTTTTGTGCATTATTTTTAAAAAAGGAAATGCAAATTAATCAAATTTTAAGAAGTAATCTCAAAAGATATTTTATATGTTTATTTTTCTATACTGGAATTTGAATATCAAACAGTAGAATAAGATTAGTCAGAAATAATTTTTTTTTTTTAAAGAGGCTGTAGGATCTTTAGGATTTCTGAAAGTTCCATTGTGCTAGGGGAGAGGACACACTTTTCAGACAGGAATGATTGAATGGCCTACAGCCCCCACACCCCATTGGAGATACACTACATGTGCTGCTGTCTTCAGATCATCAAGGAAATACGTATGCAAGCTGATGGAATTAAGTTGGGTGTGGTGGCACAGGCCAGTTTTCTCAACAACTCCGGAGCCTGAGGCAGGAGGATCTAAAGTTCAAAGCCAGCCTAGGCAATTTAGCAAGGACCTAAGCAAGTTAGCAAGAATCTGTCTCAAAATAATAAAATACAAAAAGTATTGGGGATTGGCTCAGTGGTTAAGTGAAACCTGGGTTTTATCCCCAGTATCAAAAAACAAAACAAACTAACAAAAGGAATAAGCTGTCAGAATTGAACATTCAGTTCCAGCACATACACAGCTCATGCCTCCAAGATAGGACTTTTCTTTCCCCATTAGCTATGGTATATTTCATTAGAACTTTGTCAAAGATACTATTAGCTTTATATCTCACAGTGTTGTTTATGGATTTTGTTTTGTTTGGAATGTATCTTCAAGTTTCTATCATTACCACAATTGCGTAGTTAAATTGATTTGCTTTATTTCCCTTAGCAACACAATACAAAGCTCAATTTCAGCTTACCCAGTAAAGTCATACTCTATTATTTTTAATTTCCCACTAATCTCTTGTTGATATTCAAATATGTATTTTCTTTCTTTTTTCTTTTTCTTTTAAAGAGAGAGGGACAGTGAGAGAGAGAAAGAGAGAATCGATTTTTTTAGTTTTTCATCTGGTTTTTCGTTGCTCCCACATTGTGTACTTGGTGCTGGGATTAGAACCCGCATTCTCCCGCATGCCTGGCAGGTGCCATAACAGTTTAGCCACTGCTCCAGCCCCTCAAGTATGCAACTTATTTCATTTCAGTTTTATTTTTTGTTATCTTGTTTTGTATATATTTTCCAACTTAGGAATTTTCTTAAGCTCTGACTGAATCCTTTTAAAAAGAAATTCTGTTTTTAATTAGACCTTAATAATGCAAACTTTAGAGATTCAATATTTTCCCTGAGTGAAAAAAACATTTTTTCCTATAGTTGTTAGATAGTTTCCATTATTGAAATAAATCAAGAAATCAATAGGTTATGTAATATTAAACATGAAAATATAATTATTTCATATATGAAATTCATAAAAGTCATCAATGTTGCCCCTTTTCCATAAAATAGCATGTTTTAAATTATAAATGAAGAGTTACAATTTTCAGAGTTTATGAACAAATAAAGTCAGTTAAATTGAAATATTGCCTCCTAAAGCAGAGGTAGATATTTAAATGGTAGGGATAAAAATAGAAATATCTCCTTTTTGATAAATGTTGGTCCTTGAGCTTGCATAAAGCTAATTAGCACTAGAGTTAACAATCTTCTTTAAAATATCAATTATTTCTCTGGCAGGATTGAGTCTTTAAGTTAATCATAATTGATTGGGAGTGCAGTATATTTATTTTGCTTTAATCATTTACTTGCTTTTAAAATTTGTACTTATGTTGTGTGTGTTTTTCCCCCCCTGAGGAAAGTATTGATGAACATAGGTAGATGATTTAAAAATTCCTTATAATGATGTACAATTCTGCTTGTAAAGATAAACATAGCATTTTGAAAACAAGTTTCATAATTTAATGTATGGCTTCTTGACACTGTAAGGATATTTTTCACATTGATCATTTTTGCTGTGATGTCCTGTATAGAGATGGATAAATTCTTAGTTATTTATTTCAGTTTCTCTGACCATATATTCTTGGGAATATATTTTTGTTACTTATTTTGTTCATGTAAATATTTCTATTACATATTCTTTTAAAACACATATACAAATTAAATTCAGTGTATTAACCTTGCACATTTCAGAACTTTAAAATAGATCCCTGGCATTTCATGAAAACAACTTAGGACATAGTTAATATTTTCAATGCCTTCATAATTTACAATAATAAAAATACAGATAATAATTGTAAACAAAACTAAAAATATAATGCATATCTGGAAAGGAGATTTTTTTTTCTAGATCATTTATCCATGCCTCTTACTATTCACTGAAAATTCATTCTAGATAGAGGACATCGTGGGAAACAAAATACATTTTATTAGATTCAGAAATCATACATTTATTCATCAGTTTTATTAGAAATGTGTTCAGGGATTGGAGGAATATAGGTATCTCATCAGTTTCTAGTCAGCATATATTTATAAAAAAAAAGAAAAGGAAAATCATTTATATTATAAAGGAAAAAGAGTCAGAAAAAAATATAGAACAGGCATATTGAGAAAACTGCCTCAAAAGGACAGAAAGTTCCATTTAGGTGAGCTTATGAACCCAAAGTTATGCAAATAGGCTCAGCATGAAAGTTCAAGTTCACTGCCTAGATTCTGACCCCAGGCTCCTCTCAATGCTTCAGAATGTATGCCTACACAAAAGGAGCATGAATATTAACTTCACATAGATTCTTTCAGGTCAGTTACACAAAGCAAGAATAGCATTACACATTCTCTCTGGAGACACAGAACATTTACCTACTATCCATGCTACACTCAATGTTAAATGTCAGGGCTGGAGAGAATACAGATATGCAAAGGTTTGGTTAGAGAGGAATTCGATTTCTTTTTGGTGATTTAATTTAATTTATCTTGCTTGCTTATTATCCCTTACTCTACATATCTCTTTTCAGAAATGGAAAATAATGTTTTTGAGCACAAATTCACGATGATTTTCAAAACAGAGTGTTAAAATTTGTATCTCCTAAGGTTTCATGTTTTCTTCTCACCTACTACTATTAATCTGAGTATAATTTTCTAAAAGTTGATAATTTGTCTGTCATAATTAGTTTACTCTTTAGCAAATTATTCTGTATTTTTCATAGGAAATCCTAGGAGCCATGATGAGCTCTAATACCCACTAGTTCTTTTATCTTGTAATATGTGATTTTAATGATAATTTTTCCTCAGACAGGGAGTTTAGTTCAAGATAGAAAAAATAGGAAATATTCCAGTTAGTAGCTTATGAAACTGAAATATACAGATGAATTAATCCATTAAAAATATTATGCTTCTACTATATGTAATTTTTTGGCTGAAATAATGAGCTATGAAATAATTTCATATAATTAATAATTAATGGCATAATGTCCTACAATTAATATTCTGATGTATTGGCATATAATTGGTTGTTATAAAAGTTGCCTTGCACTTTTATTTCATAGCACTTAAATATTTGATATGAGAAAAATATTTTGTTTTTGTCTCTCTATCTTAAAAATAAATACAAAATCTCACCTATCTACAGCAAATAATGGTTAAATGCAAGAATACTAAGTGTTTGAATTATTTCCTTTCACATGGCTTAATGTCTGGGGCAGAAGATGGGTTAACAATGAAGCAAGGATCAATTTGGAATTATACAGATATAGACTTAGAAATTGGAGCCCTCTGCAGGAGCATGAAAGGACAATTCAGGAATATTAAAAGATAAGGGACAATTATACAAATCAGAGAGATGTGTTAGTGAAGAAAGGTGTCTACCATGTTAAGGAAGTATCTTTCCACAATCTCATAAGAGGGATCATGAAAAGCACTTTCTAGGTACTAAACATTAACAAAGAAAGGAGCAGAAAGGAGGCTTAAAAGTGAACAACACATGGAACAGATATCAAGAGGCTGTTTTATGAATCAGTTCTTCATCATCTAATTAAATTTATGTTAATGTTACATGGGAGTAATTGAAAGCTTACAGGAATGCAGGAGCAGCATGATGGCATCTTAAAAGGTCAGCTGTTACATAGTTCCTAGAGGTACACTGATGTAAGAACTGAAAAGGGGCAGTTGATATCTGACCCTTACATTACATAAATGACTAAATATATAGGCACAGATGCACATACACAAATATTTTAATGATCTTGAAATAAATTCAAATTTATGGTATGTAAGATGCCAATAATTAGGTGGCAGTGGGCTGAAAATTTATAAGTAGTGATGACAAAGTTATGTGAACGGTTTTCAAAAAATTTAATGGGATGAAGAAGAGAAAATAAATAAAGGCTGATGATAAAAAGATCAAAGGAGATCTACTTTGTTTTTCGATCAGTTGTTTTAACAAAAGAGTAACCCTGGGGCTTGAACAGTAGCTTGGCAGTTAGGCGCTTGCCTGGTATGAGTGAGAATGAAGGTTAGAACCCTAGCACCACGTACACAATGAAATGTCAGAGCAAAAAGTACCACATGAAAAACAAAATAAAATTGATTCTCTTTCTCTCTCACTGTCCCTCTTTCTCTTAAAAAAAAAAAGTAATCAGGCACGGTTAAAATACTATTGAAGAGAATCTAAAGAGTTAACAGAGGCTTAGCAGAAATCAATCACAGGAAATCAAGGGGATCATCAAAGGACAGGCTTTTCCTATAGGCAAAGCAGGAACATGATCCCTTTAACAGTTACTTTGGTAAGATTTAGGAGAATTTATTGTGAAGAAAGTGGTACTGAAAGCATGTCTGTGGACTGGTAAGATGGTAAGCAGACAGATTGTCTTACTGTCACATGTATACATGTGAACTTGTGTTCCTTTGGATGACTTTTACTTCTGTTTTGATCTGGAATGGAGAATTGACTGCTGAAAGGAGAATATGTGAAGTATAACAGGTTTGGGTTAAAGGAGGACACGTGCCACAACTTGTGTGGAATCAGGGAAGGATATGTTAACAGATGTGGATAAAAGATTTGCTGGTTGGCTTTTAGACCTCTGTTGGTGCTAGGTACCTTGAATTTATGATGGAATTAGGATCAGTGGCTTGGTGATTTTCTTTAAATATTCTTTGCAGCTTTAACATCCTGAAGAGAAAAGGGGGTAGATTCATATTTGGAATGTTTCCAGAAAGGTGGGGGAAAGGTGAGACAAGTTTATTACAAGAAACAGATTGGCTGGAATTTAGTTGGGAGATAATTTGACAAAGAGAACCACAATCACTAATGGAAATGAGACCCATAAAAGGATTGATCATCTTCAAGGAGTTAAAATTGGAGGCAGTGCATCAAAAGAGAGAGTATTGAATAGGTGTGACATAGCCAGGACAAAAAGTGTATGTGCTTGACATCAACATCTCTTGAGTAACTGTGTCAGGTGGTCATCAATGGTCAAATGAAATTAGGTTAATGTCAGTAAACAACGTTGATGGTGAATTAAATACGTTAACCATGAGGTTGCCAAAGTGATACAACATTTGAGAATTGGGCTAATTAACTGTACTGTAATTTTCTAAAACTGTGAATGTATAAGCAAGAGAGCAGTGAAAGTTTAACTCTGCTGTAGGAAACACACACCGAGAGAGTGGGCTTTGGGAAGAGGCATTCGAATAGAGGTATTTGGTTTCACCAAATCAGATGTGTTTAAGTTGTGGTTTTTTCTTTCCAGTGGACCTCTGGTGTAGGGGTCCTCATGTTTCTGAGTTTTAAAATTTAATATTCAAACAGGGAAAGAACTCTGTGATATTCACTCTGGATTCTGTGACTCCAGTTTGAAGCAAAGGAGATGATAACCAATTTGTGTTTTCCATCTGTTCAGACAATTACAGTGGGTGGGAATTTTAAAGTTTTAATACCTTTAAAAAAGCAGTGTTCTCTTAGCATCAGTTTACATAGTAGGCCAATGGATTCAAACTTGGAGGTAGACAATCAACAGCAGTAAACACTGAATTCTATACAGGACGATGTAAATCCCTAATCAAATATCTGTCTTGAGCAACATGCTAACCAAAAAGGTACTGAATTACTTGGATATGCCAGTCCTTCATATGCTGATTTTGTTGAACACATACAACAGCAAAATGAAGCTATGTGTCTCCATTTTATAGATGAGGCAACAGATGTACTATTAAGTCAAGAGTGAGAATTTGAATCAGAATAATCCTATCTTAAGTTAACATACTATCTATTGTTTCTTTGTTGCCTTTCAAAAAATTAGAGGTGATAGAAAGATGAAACAGGCACTATGTTTGCTTTCATGGAGTTCACAATTCAATTTGGATTCAATACTTATGAAAATGTACAGTATAGTTTTTATTCTGATAACTATTAAATGAAGGCATAAAGGTTCTATGTAGATTGCAAATTTTAATATAGAGACAGAATGGTACAATGAAAATGACTCGAAATTTATACTTTGATATTGGATAAGGAATCAATTTGCTCTGTGTCTTTGGTCAAATTAATTATGTATTCAAATAAAGAGAAAATGGAGGGCTGGAGTGGTGGCTCAGTGGATATGAAGCTTGCTTGGCATGCACAAGGACCTGGGTTTGAACCCCAGGACCACATACACAGCAGAGTGTCAGAGCAACGGAAGCCACATGAAAAAATGAGTAAGATTGATTTTCTCTTTCTTTCTCTCACTGTCCCTCTCTCTAAAAAAAAGAAATATGTAATTTGTGCTTTGAAGAATTATTATAAAAATTGCTAAATAACTGTTATAAATGTTTATTTTAGCATATTGGAAATAATAGGCATTGAATAAATGCTAATTTATACTAATGACAACTAAGGATTATTATTAATTGTAATGTGTACATAAATACATTTTTATATCAATGCTTGTATTGTTGGCAATGGTATGAAAGTACTCTAAAGCTATATTTAGAAATGTTTCATTAATTCAGAATTTATTTAAATGTAATATCTCTCCTTTTCCTACACTAATTTTGTTATAATTATCCTTTAAATACAGGATCATATCGTCAGCAAAAAGGGAGAGCTTGACATCCTCTCTTCCTATTATTGTCTTTTTTATTTCTTTCTCTTACCTTATTACTCCTGCTAGTGTCTCAAGAATAATATTGAAGTAAAGTGGTGAGAGCGGACAGATTTGTCTTGTTCCTGAATTTAGTGGAAATGCTTTCAGCTTTTCTCCATTTAGTATTATACTAACCAAGGTTTTAGCATGTATAGTATTTACATACTTCATAAAAGTTCCTTTGATCCCTATCTTCTCTAGAGTTTTGAGCATAAAAGTTTGCTGAATTTTATCAAAAGACTTTTCTGCATTAATTGAGATGATCATATGGTTTTTGTCCTTGATTTTGTTTAAGTGGTAAATTATGCATACCTGGGATGAAGCCCACTTGATCATGATGAATTATATTCTTGATAAGGAAAGAGAAGAAAATCAAAGGGAAAACAATAGGAAGAGAGAAAGTCAAAATCTCCGTTTTGCTGACTTTATGATTTTTTATCTGGAAAATCCAAAAAACTCCACCAGTAAATTGCTTCAACTTATAAGCAAATATAGCAAAGTGGTAGGATACAAGATTAACACCCATAAATCAATAACTTTCCTATACACTAACAGTAATAGGGCAGAGGAAGAAATTAGGAAATCAGTCTCATTCTCAATATCCTTGAAAAAAATAAAATAATTGGGAATTAATCTTACAAGGGAAATCAAAGATCTCTACAACAAAAATCATTAGATATTGAAAAATGAAATCCAAGATGACCTAAGAAGATGGAAAGATGTTCCATGCTCTTGGTTAGGCAGAATTAATATAATAGAAATGGCCATTCTACTAATAGCACTATATAGATTCAATGCAATCCCTATTTAGATACCAATGTCATTCTTTACAGACATAGGAAAGGCAATTCTCAAAATCGTTTGGAACAATGAGAAACCCATAATACCCAAAACATTAATAAACAGGAAAGACAAAACAGGGGGTTTTGCTATACCAGATCTAAAACTCTACTATAGAGCTGTAGTAACAAAGACAGCATGGTACTGGTATCAAAATAGGAATGAAGATCAATAAAATAGAATAGAAGACCCTGAAACAAACCCAAAAATATTTAAGCATCTGATTTTTGACAAAGGGGGTTCAAAATATTACATGGAGGAGGGACAGCCTATTCAACAAATGGTGCTGCACAAACTGGTCAGCCACTTGCAGAAAGTTGAAATTAGACCCATATCTTTCTCCTTGCATGAGAATCAAATCAAAATGGATTGAGGAGCTAGGAATTAAATCAGCTACCTTACAACTGATAGAAGACTAATTAGATCCAACCCTCCAGCATTTTAGAGTAGGCAAAGACTTTCTCAACATTGTCTCCTAAAGTGAAGGAAATAAAGTAAAAAATCAGTGAATGGGATGCCATAAAGCTAAAAAGCTTTTTCACTGCCAAGGAAATAATCAAAAGAGTCAAGAGGCTTCCTACAGAATGGGAGAGAAACATGGAGTGTGAGTCTTCTCACAGGGGTCTCATATCTAGAATCTACAAAATCCTCAAAAATCTCAACCTCAAAAACACAAACAACCCAATCAATAAATGGGCCAAAGAGCTAAATAGAAACTCCTCAGCCGAGAATATTGATCAGGCCAATGAATACATGAGAAATTGCTCTAAATCACTAGTATCAGAGAAATATAAATGAGAACTACATCAAGATATCACCTCACGCCAGTCAGATAGGCAAAAATGAAGAAATTAAACAATAATATATGCTGGAGGGGTTGTGGAGAGACAGGCGCACTAGCACACTATTGGTGGAACTGCAGACTGCTACAACCCCTCTGGAAAGCAGTGTGGAGAATCCTCAACAAGCTAGGGATGAACCCACCATATGATCCTCTCCTGGGTGTTTTTCCAGGGGATTTAGAATCAGCAAATTACAGTGACACAGCAAAATTGATGTTCATAGCAGCTCAATTTACAATAGATAAATTGTGGAAACAACCCAGATGTCCCTCACTGGATGAATGGATCCAAAAACTGTGGTACACATGTGGTACCATGGAGTTCTGCTCAATAATTACAAACAATGATATTGCAGGCTTTGAAGGTGAATGGATGACTATGGAAGAAATTATGCTGAGTGAAGTCAACCTAACCCAGAGAACCAAGGATGCATGTCTTCACTTATCTGTGGAGGCTGGAACTAGACCCTGGCAAGTGTGAAAGGTGGTCAGCTCTCATGTATTAAACCTAGAAAATGTGTAGTGACACAGGACCTAAGGCATTCAAAGAGATGTATTGGGAAAGAGGTAGGAGGGGTTTTGGGGGGGGAAGGATAAGGGTGGGAAATTAGGGGGGTCTCTTGCAGTAAATCCAATTTTCAGAATACATATATCATATTGTTTAATTGGAAGCATTTTAGATTGTTCAACAAATTAATTTTCTTAATAAACACACAAAAATATATAGTTATTCTTTAGAACAACATGTATATATATTTTAATATGTCTAGTATTTTAAATATAGGTGTATTACTTGATTCATACTGCTTGACAAAAAATAAATCATATAAAATTCAAATCAACAGATATATGTCTGAAAAGACATATATATGAATTTTACTTTAAAATTTAAAGTTAATTTTGGTTTGTATGGTTATTACTTAATATTTGTGCCAGTTAGTTCTAGCTATGAAGATGTGAATGACTTTTAAATATTATCAACATTATTAAAATAAGCCTATATTGCTATCCTAATTATAACTCACAGAATTATTTGGTTTAAACTTAACATTTTATGCAAACAAATTTTAATAATATATAATATGTTTTATAAAAAATGTTTTATTAAAATCTCTAATAGTAAATATGCCATTGTGGAACAGGAAACGGTTGATTTCCTCATTGCATAAAAGCAATTCAAGCCAAAATCTTGTAGGGAATTATACAATGTATTAGCCCCTACACTTTGATGAAGAGCTCTTCAAAATAATTCATTTTCACGTTTTGCACATAAATAATATTAGCATACTTATTATTCAGAGTGAAAGTTAGGGAAGAAGCATTTGAAGAGAGGTAATAATGTTGTCCATGAGGACTTTAGTACCTCATATACTGCACTAAAATAACAGAACTTGGAGCAAAAGTAATAGCAGGAAATAATTGTTCCATGTATTTCTCCATTAGGCATATGTTTAATTTAAAAATCTTACTTAGCTGTTGGTGCCTAAAGTAACATGTCCATTAAGTAATACAAGACTTAAAGTTTCTACTGCTCTTGGAATGATAATGACCCAAATGTGAATATTCAAGAGATGCCAGAAATGATTGTAAATACTTCATCTTTTTAAATTTTTAAATCTGAACAAAATTATTGTCACACTTTGAGAATATTGAATATTTTAAAATAATTAATAGAGCATAGTTTTACTTTTGAAACTCAAGCTCATTGCTAAAACCAGCACTTGGTAAGACAGAAAATTTGGTCACTAGGAAGAGCAGTGATAGTATTGCATTTGACAAACAATAGTTTTTATGTAAACCCCTCTAAGAGGTTGATTCACATTTGCAGTGTTTCTAGTTTATCTTCCACATGCTGTTTTTCCTCTCACAATTAGAGAATATTTAGTATTTTTAAAGTAATAATATTTTGCTTATCTTCTACCATGTAAACTAATGCAAGAGATGCTATTTTTATTCTATTTGTGGAGCTGTCATATTTTCTCACCTGGACACAATAAATTATTAATGTTGAAGTAAAAATTTATCACCATTGCCTTTCAGTGAATTAAGTAAACTATGAAATTATAATTTTGAAAACAGTGAAATGAAAAACTATCTTGAATTAGATTCAAATGCATATTTAAAATAAAACCTATAAATATTTTAGCAATGTGTGATTCTACTTTAGGTGGAGCTTTAATCTTTTATAAATCACAGTAAGTTTTGGTTAAATGAGTAGTATACCACATTATTACATCTTCAAATATATGGAATAATCTACAGAAATTCATGTTTCTCTTATAATAGGAATAGGACAACTAGGTCCAAAATAAAATATAAAGCTCAAATTATTTTAGTAAAGGAAACAGAGGTTTTATCTCATTTTAGATGTCCTGACCTTTGCTTTTTCTATAGCTGTTTTTTCCAAAGTCATGCAAAAAACATTTTTTGACTTAAAAGGGATAAAGTGGGAGGACAAAAGAAAGCAGCTAAGAAAAAATAAAACATGTTGTACTTCACTGAAATTAAAATGTAAAGCTAATTGTTTTCACTTTTATTTGAGTTCAAATTTTATTATAAAATATTTGTTTTCCCTGCCAAGAATCATGAAACAGTGTCATTTGATTCTGGGACTTTCCCAAGATGCTGGCTAAGGTCTTCTTGTGTCAGATAAGAGGAAAGCCTGTATTTCAGTACAAATCTTAATGATTAACAATGCTGATTAAAACATTGGAGTCATAGACTTGAGTCTGGGAGAGTAGTGTTTAAAAAGAAGATTCTGAACATCAATGGCCAGGCAGCTTTAAAACTCTTGCTTCTGGCCGGTTCTTTAGCTATCTCATACTATTCTGAATCTGTGAAATGTATGCAATTTTACTTGAACATTCCTCAGAAAGGTGATATGGCAATGAAATCATTCAAATATTCAGAACAGTATTTGACATGTGGCAGTCACTGACAGAGACTTGATAATAATCAATTTAATGTAAAAAGTAAAGTAGTACTGCCAGGTGTTCATATATTTCAGAATTGACATTCTTGGTTTGACCTTGCCTATATTTATAGGAGCTGAAACAAACCAGTCCCATACACTAAATGATGATATCAATAAATTCATTCAAAAGGGAAAAAAAATAAATTGAGTGTTAGTGTTTTGAAGTCATAAATGCATTTTCTACTTTTCAAAAACTATGTGAAATATTTGGAAAAATTGCCTGGGTTATTACATGTAATTTTTCTTTTTTTAATTTATTTTTTTCACTTGTTTCACATAGACATGCATATTAGAAGGAATCGTTGTTATGTATTTGTGCATACACGAATACTGACAAATTAAGCTAAAGCCAATACTAGTACAGGATCTACATTTAATTTTTCAAAAAATTCATAATAGGTTAAAAAAAAGGCAAATGATACAGGTCAATATCTCTAGTAAGAAAAATAATTATTTCTAAATATCACATTCTAACTCATCATAATAAAGAAAATGCTAAAAGATTTAAGATTTTAGCACATAAAAAAGGTAAAAATACAACTTCTCAAAATTCTTATCTCAAGGCAAATATATGTGTTTGAATTTGACATGTTTCACTGAGATTTTATAACAAAGTGGAAGACATTCAGTAAAGTAAATTCCATTATAATACTCATAATACTCACTCTACCTTAAAAAGAAAATTCCAGGAAACAAATTTCTGTACAATGAAACTAAACCTTCCCCCACATGATCTGGGACTCCTTAACATATCACCTCCTGATTATTGCTTTCAATGTTTTGTGTGCAACAGTTTCATTCTTTTCTCTTTAAATATTGATAGGTATGCTGTTTAAAATATTAGTGCATATGTGTTTGTGTGTAAATATATTTATTTGCTTGAAACTGACAGCCTTTATTTATCATCTAACCCGTTTCTTGTACTTCCAAACAAAATTCCTGGACTGTGTGATTTATAACTGTTGCCTCCACCTCTTATAGAGCCCATCAATTTAACACCAGAAATACATAATTACCTACTAGCAACTTTGTAAAGTTCAACAATATTTTCTTAGTCTTTCCTTCCTTAACTGCACCATAATTCTAGAATTTATTATTTAGAGTTCAGTATTTCAGGAATTGACTTTAGCCTTAAAATTATTCTGTGTAACCTTAGGGATCTTATAACACCTCTCTGAGACATATTCCTTATAATTTAGAAAAAATAACATACTATATAGGTAGATGTTTTAAGAAATAATGAGGTTTTCCTAGTTCCTAGAAAACATTATATGTGTAATAAATTAAAGCTGTTAAAATTATTTTAGCTCTTGTCATTATTATTATTGTTCACGTCATTTATCTGTGACATTTTTTCTTTGACTATACTGATGCTATTTTTCCTTGACACTTTTTCAAATTTATAATTCTCTGAGAACAATCTGTATGTGTTTTACTTTGTCTGTGCTAGGTATTTTCTTATGACCTTTCCAGATTTACTCTTGATCTAATTGGCTCTACAATCTAAGAGATCTACCTTTTTAATGGACAGCCTCAGTGTCCCTAACACTGTGTCCGTTAATTGAGTCTTTTTAATTTGAGTTATTTATTTCTCTGGTAGCCATGTCAGATCATCACATATTTGGTGTGCTTCTATTTTATAGAAATAAATAGTGGGCAACAATTTTGAAAGAAAATCTTTGCATTTCTTCTCAGGTCTTTGGTCATAAAGTTCCAATTGCTCCTATCCCTGGGAATCATATGATTATTTGCATATTTCATAATCCTCATCAACTCACTTGAAATAAGCTCCTTTCATAAACCATATTTAGTTATCCAGTTTTTACTCTTTTATAACATATTTTTATTAAAGAATTGAGTTGTTATACAATCATAAATGCATATAAAGTTAACAATATGATGTGCATTTGATCCTAAACCATAATTACCCCTACATTGCCCACACCCCATTCTCTTGATTCCTCTATATTATGCCCCGTAACAAATATAAATGTCTTTCTCTAAACACACACACACACACACACACACACACACACACACATACACATGTATAAGATTGTGAATTTTCCAGAATTAAATGATTTCATACACATTATTTGACCTGGGAAGGGGTAAAGAGGATGCTACATTGTAGATTGTCTCCCCAGATCCTTCCCTGTCTTTGTTCCCTCTCTCATCTCCCTACCTCTCTCCTCCCCCACCTCCTTCATGTCTCTGGTTCCTCTAGATTATTTATTCCTATGCCTTTGGCAGGTCCAATACATGAGTTTAACTACTTTTCACCAAAACCTTAATTTTGCTCTAGCCTCTACAAATGAGGAAAAACATTTGACCCTTGACTTTCTGGGTTTGGCTAACTTAGCTCAGCCTGATTTCTTCCATTGCTATACAATTACCATCAAAGGCCGCAATATCGTTTTCACAGCTGAGAACAACTCGATTGTATGAGTGTGTAGTGTGTGTTATTAGATATCTGACTCATAGGATGATTGATACCAAAGTAATAGAGAAAGAAACCTCAGTGGGTTATGTTGGATTAATCAGTTGGGGGGAGGTGCCATTGCTAACCTTCTAGCTTACTAATTTGATGACTAAATTCATACTTGCCTGGATTAAAGTAGATAGATTGCTTAAATTGCTGTGCCATTGTTGAACAGAAAGAAATTAAGAGGCTCAGAGAAAAAAATGATGAAATGGTATACTCTGTAGGAAATCTATTGGAGGGGTAGCCACCAACTTTCTTGTAAGTATCTGCAGTGGAGATTCTCCATAGGCAGGCGTTAAGGTAGTTAAAATCATAATAGAATTGTTAGGATTGGAGTAGAAGCCAGGTTTTAGATAGAACCAGCAAAAACAAGATAACTTAATTATTATATTAGATGACAGAACCAAGTCATTCTCAAACCATTTTTGCCAGAGGGGATCTGAATAATGGGGTCCTTATGAATCAAATACATGGGCAACCTAATAAGATTCTGCTTGATATGTATCATATAATCAAAGCCTGGAGATTGAGACAGAATCCCATCAACAGAGTCTCATAAATTAAGTATAATATGGCCTATCCAATCATAAAACTTGGCATCTAGAACAGCATTATATTATAAAATAGAAGTGGAAAAAATTAAACCAGGACTAAAGATAAATAAACTGCGTGTGGAGCAGCTCAGAAAAATGGTATATTTCACATTGGAGATAGTAAGGTGCCCTGACTAGTAGCAATTGCTCATTTCCATAATATAGTATTATTAAACTGGTCAATTCTTGGAGATTAGAAGAGAGTGTATAATTGAATTGTGGAGGCACTGTTACACCAGCTGTATTGCACCACTGGATAAAATCAAGTGACACAAGCCTAAACTGAACTCTAGGTAGTTTCCCAATGACTAGAGGGTGAGCTTTTAGACTGATGAAGAGATATGAAGAGATATTAGATAACCAAATAGGTCATGGGCTGGCAAACTATTTCTGTAGAATAAACTTGTCATATAGCTTGTGTAAATTGAGTTTGATTGCATAACAGACTCATTGATTTATGTATCTATGATCTGTAGGTTCTTTTGTGGTTATAATCACAGACATGAGTAGCTGTTAATTCACAAAGTAGATTAACATATTAGAGATGTCACCTAAATCGTGCTCAAGTGGTCTATAGAAAATTTTGTTGTTGTGGCAGAAATGGAGTTATGCATGGATTGATCAATATTCTGCTACTTTGAGAGTTCATCTCCCCCTAACATTGACTGAAAATTGGTCCAATTAAAATTAATTTTTTCCTTCAAAGTCCAGAAAGCATTCAGTTTATGCTAGATCTTTTCCATGATAGACAAGGTGGTGATTTGTCCTTCAAAAAAAATAGACACATTATTCTGAATATAGAATTGCCTTCCATGTCTGTAACATTTCTGCCATCATCATTGTGCCTGGAATTATAGAATACCAACCAGCAGTCTCTAATGGAAGTAATAGTGTAGCAACAGACTTAAACACGAGTTTAACTTTTCTAGTACTCCAATACCACAGAATAACTGGCTTGATCTTAGGGCTTGATTTTCTGCTGATATTTCTATTATAGTCCCAGTTAGAAGATACCTGGGAAGCTTTTACTTTATCTTTAAAACAAAGGCCAGTTATGTGTAAAATTCTTGCAATTGAAATGCAGAGGTGTGAACCATGAGATGAACTTGAGAGTGACCCTTATCATTGTGACACCAAGTAATCCACAGGGAAAAAAAAGACTGTCTGCTTTCTGCCTCCATGAGCTTTGGTTTGGAGAGAGAGAAAGTCAAGTTATTAACAGAAAAATGCTTCTTCTAGCATATATATATATATATATATATATATATATATATATATATATATATATATAAAACTTTGCTTTTCTGCTAAATTTAAACTTAAGGAAGTTTTCTGGTCTCAAACAACAGACATAAAGTTGGTTACAACACAGATAGATCCTGATTCTCAAAAGGAATTTCTATGGTTTTTTTGTGGACATAGTAGAGGGACCATGTCTGGAGTCAGGTTTTTTTCTGTAAGAACCTAGTAATATAGAATAGTTTCTAAATGACTCGGTTTAAGTACAGAAGTTCAACAAACCCCAAAATTAGGGTCTCAAATATCACAGAAAGAAATACCGGAGAGATCTCTTCATGTACTTAATTCTCTCAGATGCTGAAAAAAATTGAGAAACAATTGGAAAAATAAAAGCTATTTGGACTTTGTGTCCTCATAACACCAATAGAGACAATGGATAATAAAAAATATTATGTAAATATTTATTTCCCTATTTTGTCTGTAATGGCTTATATGGAAGTCACTGGCGATAATAATTTAAGTCTAGGAAGTAAGTATTATTGAATTGCTATTACCACACAACCTTACAATAATTGATCTGACTATGCATGCCTTACATTCAGAAACAATGTTTTATCTGGCACAACACGAGGATGGATAGGACTTTACTGAGTTGGATTATTTTCTTGCAATCTTCCTTCCACTGCTTCTTGTTTTTCCCATTCTGCTCAGTGTCCAGTACGGCTCATTTTTCTGGAAAATATTAATGAGGTCCCTTATGATCTGGCTTTCAGTTGGGTTTGTCTCAGAATTATTGGCAGGAGTAAGAATGTGGAAGAACAGTAAGGATGGACTGTCCATTCCTACAATACTCTCCATGTCAGATTATCATGAAGTAGGAAGCCCCAATTTATATTATCTACAGATTATGATAATTTTCTCTCCCTTAAATATGGTTATTAAGAGGATTCTATTTTTTCTATTTATTCTCTATAGTTATTCAAGGTGTTTCAAAGGGCTGGGAAATTTTTTAAGGAATTACACGGATAGGACAAAAATTTTGCAACGGATGCTATGATAATGTCATTAATAAATTCTGTAGTTCCTGACATTATTGATCTAACCAGCACAAACTTTAAGCAAAACTTTGAACATGACAATATAAGGGATTAATTGTATAAAATACAAATAGAGTCTAGTCATGAGGCTATTGTAATAGTAACAGGAGGAATTGATGTATAAAAAGACACATGCTTGGTAATGTGGTTATTGTTTTATAATATCACTGCAAGATCAATAAGAAAAAGGTATATAATATTGAAAAATTAGATGGCATTATAATTTTCTAGTGAAATGCTTGGCTACTTGGTATATTCAATAAATTCAAAGAAGAAAATATTAAAATTGAATTAAAAAAGAAGTAAGTTACCATCTGAATAATATTTTTATACCAAAATCTAAGAGGCATTATAGCTAAACTACACAATAGAAGCAAGATAAAAACAATATGAAGGGGATAGAGAGAGCTCTGTATGGCTGAGATGAGTTAATTTAGGTGGGAAGCCCTTACAGAAAAAAAAAATATATATATATATATATATTGTAAGCATGTTTTCCTTTAGAAAAAACTGGGGTGAAGTTGTTGTGTATTAAACATAAAGACAATGGTAAAGGTATAAGAAACAACTTGACTAAATAAAGAAAAATGAAACTTTTTGATTAAGGCTTTCTAGTAAGATGATTAATTATTCTCAAATGGTTTTATAATTATAATCATATTTACATTAAAATTTCAATGAAATCTCTTACCCAGCTCAATTATTTTCCATAGTAAGTGGTCTTTGGAGCTATAAGGATTTAGGTGTGCCCATGGGGCGTTTGTTTAAATTCTCTGATCCAATTTTCTACATGGTCAAATCATCTCTTGTGGTAATTAAAGAGTATAAATTATAAATGAAACCACATACCTAAAATACTCCACTATGTTGGTTGCCATTGTGTTGCTGTGATCAAAACACCAGACAAGAACTACTTAGAGCAGGAAAAGTTCATTTTGGTTCATGGTTCAGGAGGTTTAATGCATGCTTAGCTCACTCCACTGCTCTGGGCCTGAGGTGAGGTGCAACATAATGGCAAAAGGGAATCCTGGAGGAAAAGCTGTTCTACTCATCTAAGCCCGGAAGCAGGGAGAGAGCATGTATCAAAGAACAAGATATAGTCCCTATCGACACACTCCGTGTGACCTATTTCTTCTGGACACATCCCATATCTTTACAGTTACCACCCAGTAGTCTATTCAAATTATTTCATCAAGTGGATTTATCTGCTGATGAGGTGACAACTGTCCTGTCCCCATCCAATCTCTGAACCTTGCTATATTGGGGATAATATTTTGAAACATGAACATTATGGAGGATAATTCCAGACCAAACCAGATAATTGCATGCTATTTAGAACTCAGGAAGTTCTTTCTAAAGTTGATACTGTCTTTTTCTTCATAGGTACCATGTGTGAGAGATGTAACTGTCCACCACATCATGGGATTCTTCTCAAGGCATTGTCAAAAACGATGTAGCTACTCAGCAAGAGACCATATTCCTCAGACCTCCTTCTGCAAGTTGAAGCCATGTTAATAATTTTTGCTAATGGTATTTGGACCTATGTGCTTTGCCTCTTCAAAGCAAGAATACTGAAATTCAATCTGCTAGATATTTTCAACTCTGGCATGTACAGAGATCAGAAATTGTAACTTGAGATTTGCAGAAAGGATAGAGATAAATAAAGTGAAATCAAAGATTTTTCTTTGATCCATGAGAGAATTGAGGTCATAGGGCACACTCTGACCACAAGATTTAGAGATAAAAATCGACAATCACATCAAGAATAGACTTTCCAAGAGCAAAACAAGCTGCACACTGGTGTGAAAACTGGAATAGTCACTTTGAAGAATTACTGAAGTTGCAGTGCAGAGTATTGTGTGACTGAGAAACTCTCCAGGGTCCTATGTTCATCCCACACTTCTTTCTACCAAGTCCTCAGTGTTAACCCTCTTGTCGAGGTCCATTGAAACCTTTATATTTTGGCAGAGGGAAGTAAAAAGTTACTATTTTAAATTGCCCAGAGAATTTTTTCGGGGGGGGGTCCTATCATAAGAAAAGCTACTTCAGGGTGACCTTATCTGAGTAGATAGAGGAACTCTTACCTAATTCTACTCCAACTAGCTCTGTCTCATTTAGGGTGTAGGAAGGGAAGAACACATGTCATCACAGAGGTACATAGGTCCTCTGCAAGGCTTTTATTTAAATATTAAGTTTATAGAATAATTTCCATTTTTCAGTTTTCCATCAAATCAAGAGGTCTGCAAGTGAAAGAGCTGTAAGGTACAGATCTCCTCTGGAGAAATGTTCTTTGGGAAGCCTAAAGATAGTGAGTGAGAAAAAATAGAGGACATTAGAGGAGTTTGAAAACCTCTGGCATCAGCAGCTATCAAAAAAATAAAAATCAAAATTAAAAAATGAAAGCAACACTAAACTAGAAAATATTAAATAAGGATGTTATCTAATGAGATAAACACAAAACCTGACACTAAAACCATTTATTCAAGTTTCTGTTGATAAATATATCATGTCTGGATTCCAATTAATTTTAAAAGGCTTGAAAAAGTAAAAAACAGTCTGATAAAAAATAATCAATACTACATTCATATGCAACATATGTTTTGGAATTTGAGGGAATGAAATTTAAAGTAATTATGATTATTACATCAGGACTCTAATGGATAAATTTTGTAATATATCTTTATTGTGTTATGAACTTTAGCTAAAAATAATGGCCCAATATTGGTTAATGAGTTGCAATAAATATGATATTAACATAATGTGTTAACAGAGAACAATAAGAGCAGGTGTATAGGAGGTGTCTGTAGTAAATTCTGAAATTCTTTATAAATATAAAATTAAATTGTTCTGAAAGACAATTCATGTCTTGAAATCCACCAAATAAAAGAATGCAGAGGACCTGGGAGGCTTATGGAATCACAATGGGGAAGTCCTGTATCCCATTGGATGGATTACCATGCAGGAATCCTACAGAATGTAATCTGAAAGCATTGTTTTAAAAGCATAAAATAAATGCCTATAACACGAAGCCAGAAAAATATGTGGAGTGATTTGTTCCAGTAAGTAGAAATATCCTAATAGATAGAATACTATTGTGATGTTAGCTCTAAATTTTTAGTCTTCCATACGTGTGATTGTAAATGATGTTAGACAAAAACGTTTAAATCGAGCACATTTTCAAAGCTAGGCACATATGTTTGTCTCTGGGAATACAGTGTTGAAAAAGACAGAAAACTTGTTCGTATTATTTATTAGTACTGCAAATTCAACAGGGAAGGACAAGAATATAGAGGAAGTGGAGGAATAGAAGAGGAAAGGAGGAAGAAGGTTGTGATGTTAGGATAGAGAACCTCATCCCAGTGATTTCCAAACATGAGTTATTTGTTGGGAAGCTACTACAGAATGAAATCTAATATTTTGCTGTGTTATTTCTTCCTACCTGTGTTTCAAAATGCAATAACAAAGATGTCCTAAAGCAGTAGAGTTTCTGAACAATAACAGAAATCTTTAAACACCTATTTCCTTAGGATTTTTAACATTTGCTGGCATATGTATACTTTCCAGAAGGAAGACAAATATTAATCATTTGTGTCTGAGAGAAAAAGGAAATAAAAATAATGTATCTTTCATGTACATATATATTTCATGTACATACATATATATGGTTATCTAATAACATAGTTTATAACCATTATGTCAGAATATTTAATCAGGGCAAAGCCCACTGTAAAATATGACTTAAGAATCATTTTAAATGGGCACATTTGAGGGAAAAAGGATTAAAAATAGGTAATAATTTTTGCATAGTTGTTTCATTTTGTTTTTTATTAATGGGGTAATAGCAATTACCTATAATTAGAATCCAATTTGATATTGAGCTAATGCGTAAAACAATTTTCCTAAGTATTTAAAAAATTGTTAAAAATTTAGGTTTTGAGGATGTGACATTTAGAAATGTGACTAAGAAAAAGGAAAAAGTTATATACATTGAAGCATCTGTTGCTCTATGAAGAAACTTTAAGAAATTATTGGGCAAGATATGGAAAAGTATCTTTAATTTTTCCGTGAACTTGTTTGTTAACCTGTTTCTTAATATAAGAAGTACTGAATGATTTTAGAGACATATTTTTTACTTTGATACACTTGGCAAATTTAAAAGATAACCTTCAAAATGCTGATCCATAAATTAGAAGATACTTTTCATAGAATTGTTTCAAAGGAAAGTTAAAATACTACTTAAGTTTAGGTTGCTTAACTTGTTCCATGAGAAAATAACTGAGTGAATTTTTTTTTTTTTTGGTAATTGCTTTTATGAGCTCTAATACACATATTACATCTGAATGTGTTTGGTTAAATTTTCAAGAAAAAGAGAAGAATGACCTTACACAATCAAGAAAATGAATAATTTTAAAAATTTATAAGCTAAAATATGACAGTAATTTTCTGAAGCAGTCAGGCACATTGCCCTTTTATATTACTAGGACCAATGAATTATGAATGTTGGCTGAATAAAAAAGCCTGAGGGTGACAATGGAGCCACGTTTGTCAGTCGTACTTACAGAATGTTCACTGCCCTAGCTGGATTTGCAAATCTTACCATTATTGCTGGATACTAAGAACTTTGGAAAATACATGAGGAATACTTCGAGGGTGGGGAAGAGGAAATGCTAATGGCTAGCGACGATAAGTCTAAAACATGCAGATACTTTAGTCTTTTGAACTATGTAAGTAGCCAAGCTCATCAAACTTCTCTTATCCCAACCTACCTGAACACGTAGAAGCAAAAATCAAAATAAAAAGGCAGTTTTCAAGTGCACACACCTCAGCTGCAGGAATTATGAGTGGGGAAAGCAGGTGTTCTGAGAGATTCTACAGTTCTTCAGTTGCTAAGGAAACCACTTTCATCAGTTCAGAAAGGCCGAAAACCTGGACTTTTTCTGCCAAATTTCTATCAACAAAGGTTGGAACTGATATAAGCATGCATACGTAAATGAAAAAGACGTGTAGTTTCAAAAATAACTCAATGATAAGGTTGCATGGAGATGCCTGGGAAAATCATTGTATATGAAACAAGAATTGTTGTGCAATTGCTAAAAAAAAATTTGAAACAGATTCATATGAACCTATGATTTCAATTAAAGTTTAAAAAGAGTAAAAGGTAATTTATCTGTTATCTTGACAATTGTAGCATTAATGTAGCTAAAACGTATGTTTTAATAATTACATAACAAAGCTTGAGCTATATTGTAATGCAATGTTTATTTGTAAAATGGAAATGAGTACTGGTTAGGTTTATTAGGTATTTATATACATTGATCAGTTATTTCATAATTTTCATTTCCAAGTTATATATAAGACAAAGGAGCATGTACAAATGATGTGATTGATTGGAATTTCTACGACAGTACAAGATTAATACACAATATGCTCCACTCTCATATTTTGTGCCAATAATTGGCTTATACAAGTATTATAATCAACCTTGCTGAAGTATTTCTTGAATGGATGAGGTTTGTTTCCTTTTATACAGCACTAAATAGCATAAAGTTTACATCTGAGGAATAAAAGAAGGAAGTAGCAAGCAAGATATGAAAGAAAAAAATCTTCCCTTCTTCACCAGTTTTGATTGGTATAAAACTAAACATATTCACTTTGTGTTTACTATACAAGATCTCTTTATCTTTCACACTATCAAGAAATAATTAGGGGCTGGAGTGGTGGCTCCGCAGTTATGGTGCACTTGCCCAGCATGCACAAGTACGGGTTCAAACCCCAGCACCCTAATATACAACTAAGTGTCAGAGCAAAGAACATGTGAAAAACTCAATAAAAATTGATTCTCTGTCTCTGTCTCTCTCTCTCTCTCTCTCTCTCAATCACTGTCCTTCTCTCTTTAAAAAAGAAAGAATTAAAATTGCAGGTAATAAACACCTTATTAAAATTTACTTCTTTCACTGTCTCCTGCTCTTAAAATTTTTAATAAGTATTAAAATTTTGGAAGAAAACATTAAAACATTATGCTTATTTTTAAAAGATCAAGTAATATTATCAAGCTTTAATATTGACAGTTTAGCAGTTAGATATGATTGGATTAGAGTGCGTACTAACAAAGTTATTTTTGAACTTAAAATGAAAATTAAATTTTATCATTCATTATGTACAAATTTTTAAAAATTAAATGGAGAAAGACATGGAATTTTTACTGGTGCCATTTTCACCATAGTCATTTGTTTTAGAAACAGTTATATAATTTTGGCTTAGTTTGACAGAACTGGAAGATCTCATCTGCAGATAATGGTACAATTTGATATTTATAAACTATTGAGTTTTCTATAAATAACATGGTTCTAGTTTCCATGGAAATTTAGTAATCACTATAGCTGATTTTTGTTTATCTTCCTTAATGGAATTAAATAATGCTATTTGTAGAATTTTATTTAAAAGTCTTTAACAATTAACTCCTTGATTATCAATTTTATTTAATTTCTAGACTTGTTTGCTGTTCAGAAAGTGCACACATATTTTTCAATCCTATACCTGCAAGTGAGAATCACAGATGTCAACAATCAAATGAAAATTATCTCTGATATTTTACTACCTTTTTATTATTTATAGAAGTTTTATTTTTTAGTTTGTAACAAGAGCATATTGATGCAAACTACTTTATAATGGAGCTTTAAGATACAATGAGTGTATTCTTGTGTAGTATTTATATATGTGTCTTGCTCTTGTTTAAGTGTTGGATAATTGTATACCTGGTGTAGAGTAGGCATTCAACAAAAATTTATATATTCAGTGAATCAGGAGTTTACTGCTTCTCTATTTATTTTATTAAAATAAATATAGTAGTTTATTATTATATTTATTATACACTGAGAATTATTACTTTTAATATTATACTTATTATGTATTACAATTATTTATTATAGTAAATACTTATTATAATAAATATTTATTATAGTAAATTCTTATTTTATTTTAGTCAATGATGGAAAGAAATCCTACATTTTATATCTTGTTTCCCAAACTGGGAAAGCTAGTGACTTTTATTTACATAGACTTTCCAAGTTATGTATGAGCCTCAGTATTCAAAGAGAGTAATCTTCAAATAGCCATCTATTGTAAATACTATACATAATTAAAAATAACCCTTCCAAAGTTGCCTTTTTACATTCTTACTTTTCCTTTTTGCACTAGGAAAGTCTTAATTTTTTAATTTACCAATTGTAACCAGAACAGTTTCCTTTTGTTTTAAAATATCTTCTGTGTCATAAAAAATACTGATTACCCCTTCCCACAATTTTTCTATCTGTAGGCATTAGGAAATCTTTCAGGTTCTACTGGCTTCTTTTGATAAACATTTTTTTCTTCTTTTTATTTTTTTTCTTACTTCTGAAATCAGAAGGATATTTCCTATCCACATCTTGTACTATGCATCAGCACAATCAAGGATCAACTACTTTTATAAGAAATCTGGTTCCTTCATTGAACAACAGCATTTAGAAATCTAGGTGAAAGACTAATGTTAGACAAACTAAGTTAGAGAATATATGTGAGCTGTTTGTACTAATGTTCAATTTTATAAGCCCCAAATTATTTTGAAACTTGAAAAATTTTAAATATATTGATGTTGATTATAAGGAACAGTTATCCAAAGCTTAAAAAAATAAAGGAATCGGATGACAGAGTGAATTTGTAAGCTCATACGGACACTAACAGATGCAGGTGTGAACAATTTGTTCTCTACAAACTGCATCTTTGAGTTTTTATATTTCTGTTGGAATATATTTCAGACATTGGGGAAATCACTTAACTGATGAATTATCAGATAAAATATAATCTGAAATATTAGTTTATTAAAAATCAGTACACTTTCTAATTTTGTATGTATTGGCAAATTCATTTCAGCATTACTTTAGCCGATTATAAAATATACCATTCCTCAATATCTTCTTCAGACCAGCATCATCATCTTACTAATTCTGTACTCAAAGAGTTACATAATTTGTTGTGCACATTTTATTTTTTAATATTTTATAAAATTTATTGTGCTAACCTTTTAAATATTATATGAGTATAATTACTCTTCCATTAGTCAATATATATTGAAAAGTCTTTATACATACTTTGAATAAGATTGAAATTTTTATTTAAAATGCAGCATTTCAACGTTCATTAAAATGTTGCAAATTCAAATGTATTCAGAGGGAAACAAGGAAATTGCTGAAATGTTTACAATAATATACTTTATTTTTTATTTTCTCCTCAACCATTATTAAAGGATGCAGAGAACCTGATGGAGAGTTCTCTGAGATAATAAAAAATTGCATCTGTAGGGCCTGGAGTGGTGGCTTAGTGGTTATGTTAGTTAGTTCGAACTCCAGCACCACGTACACAACTGTCAGAGCAACGAAAGCCATGTGAAATATGCAATAAAAATTGATTCTCTCTGTCTCTCTCTCTCTCTGTCCTCTCTTTAAAAATAATTGCATCTAAGGAATACTGAAGAATATGTAGTTTTGTACCACACACACAAAATACCTTGTCTATCTATCCTTTCAACACATTTCTAAAGTACAATGGCTTCATGGAGATAGTAATAATACATTCATTTTTGAAACCATGTAAGTGTTCCTCCTGAAATTTCCTCTCCTGAGAACCTATGAAGAAACTATTAAAATACTGTTATGCTGGTATACACTCTCCTCCAGTGTTGTCTATTAATAAAGTTAATTTTTCTGTTTTTATTTTTTATGGTGGACATTTGGGAAGTCAACACTTGACAATCTCTAGAAGTGCCAATCAGATGCAGTCATGATATTCTTAACGCCATTGTTTTGAAAGGATTTGCTAACAAGTCTCTAGACTCATCCTTACAGATGGTAAAAGTGAGATAAAGTGAAGTCACACTGTGGAGATCATATTGTGCCTTGCTATGAGTTAAACCATAATGTACAGAGTGTTCAAGCTGTACCTAAATCTCAGTTATTCTATTTTGTAAAACAGTAGTTTGCCTTGAGCTGCTCCATTTTAAATGCCAATGAGTGTCAAGGTGGAATGACTGTGTGCCTTGTTTGTACAAGTAAACATCCACCATCTTCCCAGCACCAGCATAGATTGCAACCTGCTAAATAGCTTACACAGGACAACTTATCAAACTAAATCAAGGAGTCCCTAGACACATGGACTTTCCAAGTCATAACAGGAATAGCAGACATGGTAGCTTATCATTCTAACCAAATGTAATACTAACATGGAACATCTAAGACCCATAAAAAGAGAAGCTCTCTGAGACTGTCCATGGTGACATCCTCACCACAGCAGCTATTAATTTATAACAGCCCCAGAAGAATTGCCACAAAGACAAACCTCTGATTTCCTATCCCATTAGTCTTCAGCAGATTACAGCTTCTCCTGCCTGTAATGGTCACTCATGGCCCACTCAAAGCTGAAACCTGAAGCAAAAACTCCAAGCTGACACCTTGAACTCACACACTCTGAAAATGAAACTGCAGTCCATCTGGCTCCTCTGCTTTGACAACTCTGGAAAATTGATTCATTTAAATCCTTATCTGACCACCTACAGTAACTTGATGACGGAATTCTTCTCTCTCTCCACCTGTGTTCTTGGCTCAGCACTGGATGGCACTGTGGCCATCTTAACTCTTTCTTAGTCATTCTGTGATCTACGTATATGTGACTGAGTGAAGTAGGATGTGCATCTGGGTGTTATAGATACAGATAATAGAAATTAATACTGGAATTTAAAGAAAAAAAACTGTGTTTCCCAGCTTATTATTATCAAGTAGCCCGTGAGTATTCAGAAAACTGCCACCAGTGACAGTGGTGCAGCCTATGAACGTTATTATTGTCCAGTATATACATTCTGACACTGTGGAAAGAAACAAGTGTTTGGTCAATATTAGTGACATAGCTTGCTCAAGACACACAAATCTAGTGTAACTTGCAATAATGCAATTCCTGCCATTTCATTTTGTCTCCTAGGAAATGGAAAATTTAAAAACAATTGCTAGATTAAATGATCATATTTCAAACTCTTATCCTGCAAAAATTCTGGCTTGTATAACTGAACTGCCATCTGTCTTAGTGTCCATTCCAATTAATGTCTGCTATGTGTTTAAAAGGGAAAATACAGACAGAAGATCAACATAACCTTGATGGTCTATCCTTTCAGTTTCTCAAAGTACCCATGGTAGATCTTTTTGGCCCAGTATTAACTTTACAAATTCTGCCTTGTGTAGCCTTTTCAAATTGATGCAAAGACTTCCTTTAGTTTAATCATTAATGGTCACGAGACCAGTTTTATTTCATTTCATCTAGGTAGTGCTGAAAGATTTGTTGGACACTCAGTTTGCATCGACTTATTTTTGGAAAGATTGTTTAGAAACAAAATTTTTACAAGCATGAATCTCTGTTACCTTTCTCACATGCACATGTTTCTGAAGACAATAATTTCACCCACTAAATTCTGAAAAGTCCATAACTAAAGAACTATTGATTGCTCATTTGGGAAATGTTGAGTAAAAGTAATGAATTTGTTATGAGAAGAGTTCTTTATTGTCAATTATAAAACAGATTATAATAGTTAACATGGAAAATGCTTCATTCTTTAATTTCTCTACCTTGGGGTACATTTATGTAACTTTGTTAATCATATCACAAATAAAATTTTTAGAAGTACAAGTTATTTCTTAATCAGCTGCAATTTATTTTTTTTGCACATACAAAATGGGTCTTCCTATTAATAAGTTCTTTCCCTTGCTTGCAGAAGAAAAATAACTAGTTTTTCACATTGCTAATTATATATATCCCTGACTCAGGGCCAGGTATCTTTTAGTATTTCCTTTTGCAATTATTTTCTTGTTTAAATTTACTTTCTTTTTTATTTTTTTAATTAAGAAGTTGAGTTGTTGTACAATCTATAAATGTTCATAAAGTAACAACGTCATCTACATCTACATTTGCTCCTAAACCAGAGTGACTACCACATCACCCACACCTCAGTCTCTTGATTCCTCCGTATTTTGACACTATACAGTATATAAAATGTTTGTAAATTTTCCAGAATTAAGTGACTCCATAAGTATTATTTGGCTTTTTGCCTTCTGGAGGTGGGAGTAAAGAGTATGTTACATCCCTAGATCTCTTCCTCCCTCCCTCCCTCTCTGCTCCCTGCTGCCTCACCCCCACAATATATATATATATGTATACATATATATATATATATATATACATATATATATATATATATATATATTGCTATGTCTTTGCTGAGTCTTTTACATGAGTTTAACAACCTTTTACCCAAGCCTGGGTTTTGCTCTACCCTCCACAAAGGAGGGAAAACATAACATGCAACCCTTGACTCTGGTTTTGTCTAACTTCACTCAGCATAATTTCTTCCATTGCTATCCATTTACATTCAAAGGCAGAAATATCATTGTTTCTAATAGATGAGTAGAACTCCACTGTGTGTGTGTGTGTGTGTGTGTGTGTGTGTGTGGTGTATGTATATACCATCAGAACTTTTGAATCCATTCATCCAGTGAGGGGTACCTGGGTTGGCTGTATAATATAGCTATTGTTAATTGAGCTACTATGAACACAGATTTTACTGTGTAGCTGTAATGTGCAGATTGTAGCTCCTTTGGAAATATACCCAGAAGAGAGATAGCTGAATTGTATGGGCTCCCAACTCTAATATTATGAAGAGTCTCCACACTGCTTTCCAGAGCAGCTGTCCCAATCTGCTTTTCTACCAACAGTGTGCTAGGTTCTATCTCCCAACAACCCCTCTAGCATCTTTTACCATTTATATTCATTTTTGCCAGTCTGACTGGAGTGAGGTGAAATCTTAATGTAGTTTTGTTTTGCATTTTTCTGATTACTAGTGATTTTGAATACTTTCTCAAGTATTCATTGGATTGCTGGATTACCTCTGTAGAGAAGTTTCTGTTTAGCTCTCTGGCCCATTTTTTGATTGGAATGTCAGCATTTTTGATGTTAAATTTTTTGTGTACTTTGCAAATGTTGGATATTAGTCCTCTGTTGGAGAAATGAAGGCCATGATTTTCTCCCTGTAGGTTTACTTTCCATAGTTTTGACCAACTCTTTGGCTGAGCAAAAGCTTTTTAGTTTAGTGCATCCCACTCATCAATTCTTGCTTTTAATTCTTTCGTTTTGGGAATCTTAAGGAAGTCATCACCAATTCCCATATGCTCCAGGGTTAGTCCTAATTTTTCTACTAGCAGGTGTGTTAGCTGGTTTAATTCCTAGTTCCTTGATCCATTTGATTTGATTTTTGTGCAAGGTGAGAAATAAGGAACTAATTTCAACTTCCTGCAAATGCCTGTCCAGTTTACTTACACCATTTCTTGAATAGGCTATCTTTCCTCAATATTATATTTTGACCATCTTTGTCAAAGATCAGCTGTTTAAAGATTTGTGGGTTTGTCTTAGAGTCTTCTATTCTATTCCATTTATCTTCATTCCTTTTTTGATACCAGTACCATGCTGGTTTTGTTACTACAGCTCTACAATATTGTTTAGATTTGGTATTGAGAAACCACCTATTTTGTCTTTCTTGGTTAGTAATATTGTAGCTATTCTGGTTTTTTATTATTCTAAATGAATTTGAGAATTGCTTTTTCTATATCTATAAAGAATTACATTGGTATCTTGATGGGAATTGCATGGAATCTGTATAGTACTTTTGCAGAATGGCCATTTTAATTATATTAGTTCTACCTAACTCAGAGCTTTGAATATCTTTCCATCTTCTGAGATATTCTTCAAGTTCTTTCTTTAATGTTCGATAATTTTCATTGTAGAGTTGTTTTACTTCCCTTGTTAGATTAATTCCCAAGTATTTAGTCTTTTTGAGGATATTGTGAATGGGACTGATTTCCCGTTTTTTTCTTCTGCCCTATTATTGTTAGGATATAAGAAAGCTATTGATTTTTACTTTGTAATAAGAAACTTTAGGCATTTAATAAACATAAAAATAGATTTCTATTATGATATGCACTCTAGAAATATCTAGTGAAAAAAACAATCTACTATCTTTATAAAATTAGATTTTTTTAACTTTTTCTTTTACTGAACACACACCTCAGGAGAAAATATATTTCTTTCTAAAAGAGAGAGAAAGAGAGAGAGAGAGAAGTGGGGAGAGAAATAGAGAAAGAGACAGTTAATTTTATTTTTTCATCTTGTTTCTATTTTTCCTCCTCTTTGTTGTATGTGGTTGTGGTGCTAGTGATCAAACTTGAGTCCTCAAACATGCCAGGCAAGTAGTCTAGCACTGAGCCACCTCTCTAGCTCTCAAAGGAAAAATTTTAATGAAGAAATTGTTACTGTCCTTCCTTCCTTAGTAAGAAGAAAAACAAGCCAATTTGAGCTTTTCTCATGAGTTTAAAAAATTTTAATAGTTTGAACATAAGACTACAGAATTTTACTTGTAGGAATCTAGATAAAATTCTCATGAGTAGATAATCTTATGTAAATTAAAATCACTTACTTTTAGTTTTAAAAATTTTGTATATCTTCCAATAGATTATATTTTAATTTAAAATACTAGCATAGTATTTGAATTTTAAAATGTGTGTAACACAGTAAAATTATATGTCATTTCACTTTATGTACTCTAATTACAACCATACATTTATGCATATCTGAACACACAAACACATGCCCACATACTAACATTAAATGCAAAGTAATAAATAGAAAAAAATTTTAAAATATATCTTTGAGGGCTGGGGCAGTGGTTTGGTGGTTCCAGTGCTTTCCTGGCATATGCATGTACCTGAGTTTGAACCCCAGCACCACATACACAATGAATTCTTGGAGTAATGAAAGCCACATGAAAAATTAAATAAAATTGTTTCTCTCTTTCTTTCACTGTCTCACTCTCTAAAAAAAGTATACAGCATTGATATCATGTTTTAAATTTTAAAAAATATACTCTAAAAGCATCTTTACTAGTCTAGGTTTATCTTACTTTCAAATGAGAAATAAATTATTGTATTTTTTCATCTTGCTGTTTTCCACATTTTTCTTGTACATTATAGTATAAATAATGATAGATTTTTTATGTATTTGTACATGCACACAATTTAACAATGTAATTTAGCCAATATCCCTTCCCAGGACTTCCTTCTTCCTGTTATAGAGCTGGGGCCTTCTAAGGAAACTGAGGCAGCATGAAGACTCCCCTTCAAACCCCTTTTCTTGAAATCAGGTCATAAAGACTTCAGACATGCTGCTCAGAGTAACAGGAATGAATGTATTGAAAGGATAGGAAAAGGGAAAGGAATTCTCTCAAGGGAGAGAGTGGGTTCTCTCAAAGAGCATAGGAAGAATGTGCCTCTCCTATATTCCAGTTTTCTTGTGGATCCCAGAGAAGATTTTGGAGAGTCCAACTCAGGTCCAATTCTTGACGTTTGACTGACAGAAACGTGGTATCAGACTTTCAAGTCTTCACTGTCATGGCAATTCTAGATCACCTTGGCCCCTACTTATTGGATATTTAACATGCATGTTTGCAGATTTTCTGATTAGGAGGACTTATCTTTATTTCCCTGAATTTCAGGATCTGGTCACAAAAGTCTCCCCCTTGAGTATAATTTGGGTTCCTCTTATCAACATTATTTTGGGCTTGCATTTCGTAGAGAATATGTACCTTGTTTAAGAAAGTGACACATCTGCTGACTTAAGCCAGACAGGTCCTCCTACATATAAATTACTTTATGGAAAAGAAAGCATGTAGGCCCATTTTATGGAATTATTCTTTTAACTTCTCATTCTCACCATTCACATCTATCTGTCCCCTAAAACACCCACTGTATTTGTTAAATTAATGTTAATGGATTTATTGACATAAGGTAATTTCTTAAATAATTTACTGAAAATTATCATGGAAAAATTATAAAAGTAAATTAAAGGTTTGTATTTGTTTCTGTAAAATGGCCAGAGTGGTGGGGCACCATGGCACAGTCCTGTAACCCTTACTGACTCAGGAGGCTAAGGCAGAAGGATGGTGAGTTCAAAGCCATTCTCAGCAACTTAGCAAGACTCTGTCTCAAAATAAGAATATAAAAAGAATCAGGGGTGTGGCTCAGTGGTAAAGCACATTTGGGTTCAATCTCCAGTATTAAAAAATTAAATAAATAAAATGGCAAGAGTTGTTGTGCTCCAAACAAGTGATTATTTTTGACATCTAAATTATTGTATTAATGCTCCAAGAATTTGGCATATTCTGAATTATGTAGACAAAAAAATCTCCATTAAAATTTGCTAACTATTCTTACTTTCTGCTATTAATTTTCAAAATTTTCCAGTAACTCTTTTTTTTACATTTGGATACCATGATTTTTGTTTTTACCTCTTCTGATAACCCTTCTTAATTTAGCCTATCACAAAATAATTCTCTACATTCAGAATAATCAAATAGTTATTGACTATTGATTCTAGTCCATGTAGAATAAGTCCTTGCAGCCTGTGTCTTTCACGAACTGATTATACTAAAGTGTTTGGAGAAAATTAAAACAACTCCAAAGAATTCTGGAAGGTGATCAGAGGCCAGCATCCAGGGAGGGACTGAAAACTTGCAGCAGTAATACATTTCCAGGAGTCTTTCTTTCAGGTTGTTTTCATTTTTTCTTACTTTTCCCCTAACAAGCACATTGGGATGAGCTCGCAGCAGAGCTGTCCTGGACAGAAAAACACCAAAGGAAACTCATTCTGAGAAAGAATAGGAAATACATACCACCTGGATTCACTTTCAGGATAATCTCATTTATTTTTTTTTCATTTAAATAAGATCTGGGCTTCCCCAGACTCATGACCAGTATATACAAAAAGACTTTTTAACTTTAATTTTATGAATGGAAAGATGGAACAAATAAGTATATTTGTTCACTTTAATTAAGTTGTGGTGCTCTTTCATATTTAAAACTTAAGAAAAATGTCAACATATTTAAAATGATTGCAAGTATGAGGAATATAGCCATGTTCAGGTAAAGTAACAACACAGGTTTTCTTGGATGTCTTCCTGGTTATCATTACCAGAAACATTAGCAAAAGGCAGTAAACTTTGTACAGATACTGATACCGGTCCGGTGGAAATCAGGATCAGGCTGGTGTTCCATGGAGTTAAAGAACGAAAATCAGGGAACACTAAAGCAAGCCAAGCAGACAACTTTGTATTTAAGAAAGGGACAGAAAGCAGACCTCTCCCAGGAGCAGGCGGCCTAGGAGCCAGAAGCCCAAGGAAGGGGTGCTACTCTTCTGTCTTATAGCTCTCAAAATTTCCTCCTTTCATTAATCATTTTCTATCATGCCTCAGCCTTAGGAACATGAGTGCAGAATTTCTGGTCTGATTTAGTCTTTTGCCTGTGACAATGAGTACCTTTATCAGCAGAGGGGATGTCTGTGTCCAGAGCAACTTGTTAGCAGAGGGGATGCTGGGCTAACTCTCTCTCTCTATATATATATATATACATATATATGTATATATATATACACATATATGCATATATATTTGGAACGGTGGATGTTCTTTGCTTTTTTAAAAAATGACCATCAGCCAATTTCCTCATTATAGTCCCTTATCATTTTACCTATACTGACTGCCTGACCCTTGGTGCCTTCCTCAATACCTTAATACCATGCCTGACTCCACAAACTCCCAAGGATAATGGCTTTGGCAAGAATTTGTGACTTCTTATTAACATAAGAATTCTAATTGACAGAATTTTAGCTAAAAACAAATGTAGCAGAAAATTCCAGTAAAAAGCATTCCTTGTTTAATATGAAATTGATTACAATTTATGATTCTTAATTTATTTAAACCACAGTAATATATTGTATGAACACTTTATAAATGATAAACTTTAACCAAAGTTGTTTTCCTATTTGTTGGAATTTAATATGGATAAATACCAACTTATTTTCTTTTTTTTTTCATGTTTTCTTTTTTTTTTTTTGCCCCAGGGTTTGAACCTAGAGGTCCCTAACTGTGGAGATACCTTCCCAGCCCTTTTTTATATTTTATTTTGAGATAGATTCTCACTAAGTTACTCAGGACCTCAGGAAGTTGCGGAAGTTGACTTTAAATTCCTCCTTTCTCAGCCTCCTGAGTCACTGGGATTACAGATATGCACTACCACACCTGGAGACCTCTGACTTCCTTAACACTAATTCAAGGAGATATATTTTCCATAGCATCTTTTCTCCCACAGGCAATGTGTATTACACTCAAAATAATGATATTATGCAATAACGTAGAAAAAATTGGAGGAGTAGGAATCTAACCAAGGAGAAAACTATTTCTAAAATACATTATTTCTCAACTCTGACACTAAACCTTATAAAATTACAATTATTAGAACTTAAAAATTATGTTTTTACCTAAAAGTAAAGTGTAATTTGAAAATTTTGAGAATTTTCATTGAAATGTGTGTGTGTGTGTGTGTGTGTGCATGTGTGGAGAGAGAGAGAGAGAGAGAGAGAGAGAAAGAGGAAGAGAGAAAGGGAATTAAATCTTCCAAAATTCAATCCTTAGAAACAGAAAATGATAATTTTCTACAATTATTTATTTTTTCATTTCCTTTCCTTTGGAGACAGAATGTATACTTAGCAATATAGTTTGATTATCACTCTAAGCTAGTATATGTAGGACTACAAATATTTCAAAGGTCAAAAATAGGATTCAGTATACAATTATTATTATTAATAATAATTATTATTATTATTATTTTAAAGAGAGAGGTACAGTGAGTGAGAGAATCAGTTTTGTTTACTTGCTCATGTGGCTTTCATTGCTCTGACACTTTGTTGTGTAAATGGTGTTGGGGTTCCAACAGCATCCTCACATGTGCATGACAAGCCCCTTAACCTCTCTGAGCCACAGCTCAGAGAGGTTAACAATATAGTATATTGTTAATATAGTATATTGTTATATAGTATATTGTTAATATACTATAACTACACATTTTTTGGATAGGTATTGAGTAATTGTTCTTACATATTGAGAAATATATTTGTGCAAAATTTGCTCAAATTTCATGGATTAATGACGAATACAAATTCTAATTGAATGGAATATAAGATTAATATGGAAGTATGAAATTTGATATGTGCACACATCCATAATAATGGTGTCATTTACTCTACTTGATAAGTGGAAAAAAACAAATATATGGAAATATATGACCTGCCAAAGACCCACACATAGCTAAATAATAAATTCCAAAAATTTATTGAAATTAATAGCAAATGCTTGGGGCTTTTGAATTGCTATGTCATATACATGATATATATAATCTACACAAACACATAACCTATCAGAAATAGATGTGTGTAAGAAGATGCATTAAATTTTTATGTCAGATGTTTGTTTCCATGCATGATATTTACAAGTTTAGAAGTATGTATCTTAAAATTTGCACATTTTGGGTTATTTAATTTAAATATTTCTTTTGATTGTGTATAATATCATGCATGTGTACCTGCAGCTTACTATATAATATTTAAAATTCACAATTGGTCATTAATATCAGTGACTTAGATTCTTTCTCTTTTAAATATATAAGGCTATAAATGAATAAGATTTATTCCAATCCATTAATATCTCCAGTTCCCAAAAATATAAAAAAATTTATATTATCTACATAATGAGGACTTTAGAATACTTTTATTCATAGCAGAAACCAATTTTAAGAAAAATGCAGTTTGGTAGTCCATTTTCAGAAGCAATTGGTTTTACACAATTCCATTGTACATTAAAAAAATTCAGCCAACCAATTTGCTCAAAGAAGTTTTAAAATATTAAAAAAAAGAAAAATGCAGAATAACAATTTTTTTATTTCAAAGGAAATTCTTTCACATAGTTAAGTAAGTTGAGGTTTTCTTTAGATCAAGTACTAAATAAGTATTTATGAAATAAATTTATTTGAGAAGAAAAAATCTTCAAAGTATTTCTGACATCAAAATGTGAAAAAACAATAACAAATTATTGTGAAATTAGGGTTTAGTAAGTAGTATCATTCACGTGGTTGTGAAGCAAAGCAAAAAACTCATCTAAATTGCTTTAGCAATAAGGACCTTAATGTATTTAGAATAAATATTCCTTACTTCAGCTTAATTTAATTCAACAAACTCTTTTCAGGTACCACTATTTACCAAACACTTTAACAGCTACTGGATGTATTATTATGTCCGTTTCAGAAATTTAAATGAAAGTATAACTATGGGAGGAAATTATGAAATAATTTCATTGTAGTGGTGTAAGTTTCAAGAAACTTTTGAGAATATAGCAGTGAAAATGTTGATAACTCATGCAACTGCATTTAAATGCATTCAGTATCTCACATATGTAGATGTTTGTATTAAGCCATACTTTTAGATGATCTTCCCATATTCTTTTGTTTCTCTGTTTAATTTTCTCTTTGAATCCTAATGTGAATCTATTACTATTATAGTTACCTCAATTTTGCAATAGCTTTATTTTGCAATGAGGAACACAAGAATTAGAAAGATTTGGTATCTTACCTGTGATTCCTCACCTTGTAAATGGTGGAGGAACCTAACCATATTTGTTATTGAGGGGATACCTGATTCAAGTCAGAAGTATGAGGCACCCAACTACTCAGTTTTACAGCGTGATAGAGTTATCAGCATGTTGGTTGATAATAATGGTTGTGGTCGTGATCAAGTGTGTGCAGAGTGAAAAATAACATACCAAGGGCAGAGAAAATAATTTCAGGAAATGTGTAGACATAGTTATTGCAGCAATTAAAGTTTTAAATTATTTAGACATGAAAGTATTGCAAGAACTTTCCAGTTTGGATCATTAGTTGGGAAGCACACAAGGTTGGTAAGAGGTGATGAAAAATTCTGAGAAGCTTGATGTCTTTCTAAAGGACTTAAGGAATAATTGAAGTGCTTAAAGAAAGGAAGTGAGCAGAATGAGTTTGTGTTCCTTAGCTGATTGTGTTCTCTATATAGAGATGCTATTTATACAGAGTTAAGTATACCTGTAAGTATACGTTGAATAACAAACTCTATTACTCAAAAGATTTTTTTGTCAGCTCTGGGCAATCGTGATATACAGTAACTCCAAACTGAAAACAACTCAAATGTTTATTGACAGAAGATTGTATAAACAAATTGTGATATATTTATGCAATGTGCTTTTTATCAGTATATTAGAATCAATCATGATATATACATGAAAACAGAATAATGTAAAGAATATTATATTGCATAGAAGAAGCCAAGCACAATAAAGTATATTTACATGAATTTCTGAAACAACAAAACTAATTATAGAAAATAGACTTTTAATCAAGAATGCGTACTTAAGGCAAGGAAATTGTTTAAATAGCTAGATAAGGAGAATTTTTAATTAAAAATTATAATAATTTCAATAAATGTGTTCTTTGAGAAACATTTGGGGTATATTGTTACTTGGGCTTGAACATTTTAACCAGGACTAAAAAAAACTCCTCAGAATGAAGAATTGAAGCTCATATTTTAATTATGATTTTATCATCTATTAGCTGTAAATCTGTTATGAAGTAATTGCATCTTATTGAGATTCAGAAACTGAAAACTGAAGTTAGAAAAATTATCTCATTTAGCTCCAGTGATCATCACCTGTCATGATACATATCAGAATTAACTAATAAAGAGACTGGCACTTTGCACTTGAAATTAGTTTATATTCCCCAGATTCAAACCAAAAATCCCTTTACTGCTTTAATCAGTTAGTTGTACCAGAAATGGGAAGTATATGTTACAATGGAACTTTAAAATGCCAATGGGTGATTATCATCAAGTGTACAATTTTATACAACAAAGAATGCAATAGTTTGATTGTTTTCTTATTGTCCCAACAAAATTTTATTCAGAATGAAACTAATCAAGCACAAAGAACTATTTGTAAATCTTAGTCTCATTTATTAATTTTTTTCCTACCATGTAAGTACAATGAAACTGAAATCATTGGTGTTTAATTTTTATATACACTTAAGTTTTAAAGCACATGATCATATTATTCTTACCTATTTTTACATTGCCCAGAAATTACTCAGAGATTTTTTCTGTATGGCAATAAATATCTACTAGATGTTTAATGAACCCTGAAGAGAAAATATGCTTATTTTTTCCACTTCACCTAAAAGTTTTTTTTAATCAAAGCTGATGAAATAAAAAATCACAATCCATTGAGAATTTAATACAAAATTGCAATATACAACACCCTTAAATTCACATTAAAAAAAGTAAATGTGAAATGCCAGTACTTGGCAATTTTACTGCAATGAATCTATTCATAAGAAAGAATATTGTTCCAAACAATATTAATACTTTTTAAAAAATGAATATATTCTAGGGCCTGGAGAGGTGGCTTTAAGGTGGAACATTCGTCAGTTATATGCAAGGACATGGGTTCCACCCCCCAGCACCACATACACAACGAAGTGGAAGGAAAATAAACAAAATAAAGAAAAAGAAAGAAATAAAAAGCAAAAAAAAAAAAAAGATGAAAAATAAAATTAACCCTTTCATCCTCTCTGTAAAAAACGTGAATATATTCTAAAGTATCTCTCAGAATTTGAAGAACTATCTCAAACCAATGCTGTGCCATGGAATTTTCCTTAGTGATGGAAGTGTCTGTAATTATGGATTTTTTTTTCACATAATAGTCACAAGTGGCTTTTGAGCACTTAAGTTTTGATTAACATGAATGTGGAAGTGGCTACTATAATAGAGAAAAGTCTCAGGTTTATAATAGGAGTTATTTCCACATAGAGCAATTATCCATAGCACAAATTATTAGCTGTAATATGAGACAGTGAACTGGAATTTTGTCATTTGTTACAAGAACAATTTCATAATCCTTCACTGAATTATAGGACTTGAGGGAAAGTTGGCCCATTTTTTTTGTTGTTGTTGTTTACAAAAATCTTTTCACAAACCTTTGTATGAATAGTGTGTTGAAATAACATGGAAGTTTTTCTTTCCATGAGAATTGAGATGACTTGTGTTAACATAGACCAATTTAACTAAAAACTGGACCCCACTCCATCTACCATTACAACTTATCTTGACTTTCTCCCTAGATGGTTTTATGATGAAATTTAAGGCTAGAAACCAATATTACATGCTTGATTTAGGGAAACCACATAAGGTAATACATAATAAAATGTATTGTTTATTTAGGCAAGTTGAGCTATCAGAAAAAGTTTTGAACTCCCAAAAGGGCAGTTTGGTTACCAAAACAAAGCTGTGTATTTTGACCATTTCTGATCCACTTCTGCTATTCTAAAATTTTATGTCTATGATGATTTTTGTCCAAATGGCTTCTCACACTGATATGTTTGCTTTAAAACATTTGTTTCTTGGCTAGAGTGGTGGCTCAGCAGTTACGACACTTACCTGGCATACGCAAGTACAGGGGTTCAAACCCCAGCACCCAGGTACACAACTGTACACAACTGAGTGTCTGAGCACGGAAAGCCATGTGGAGAACTCAATGAAAATTGATTCTCTCTCTCTGTTTCTCACTGCTTCTCTCTTAAACAAGAACAAAAACAACAACAACAACAAAAATTTGTTTCCAGCCCCTAACATGCTTTAAAATTTTTCGCTTGACATTCCTTTTCTGAGATTCAATAAAATCCTAACCAGCTGGTGTTTTGCAGACCAGAATTAGTCTGCTAATTTAGTTTGTTTGATCAATATATTCTCTGGTGATGATTTGAGAAGTTGACATTGCACACATATCTTCATAAGATTGCTAGTTAATAATAGTTAATTTCACCCTACACTTTTCTAGAAAGGAGTGGTAAGAAGCTTGTAAAAGCTCAAAGCTTACATTACTTTTTCTTTTTAATTTCACTCACCTCCTCTTTAAAATGGGGTATTTATATTGTTGATGTCACATGGCCTTGAAAGACTGAATTAATTGATTCGTAAGATTTATTTAATTTCCTCCTATAGACTCTGTCAAGAGAACATGATCATTTTTAATGTTTACCCCTTGTGTAATATGTCATAAATATTAATATTTCCCAGTAGAGTGAAAATTTCATTAAAATGTTCAGATGAAGCAGGATTTGACTACCTATGGGAGCAGCACTGATAAAATTTTGCCTGAGCTTTTTATTATTATTGTTCCAGCTGAATATCCCTGTATATTCTTTTATAAAAATTTTTTTCCTTTGAGATATAGTAACCAAGTTTTTAAAAATGAATAGAGAAAAAAGGACCTCAGATTGCCCACGTAAGCTGGGTTTATGTCCAGCTCTGTGCCTTGTTAATATTGTTGTTCTAGGATACTGCTTAAAGTGATGGCCTAAAGTCTATTCTAAAAAAAAAATAGTAATAAGCATTAAAAATTGAAACACCAACAGTGATATAATAGAAACAGATATAGTAAGAGAGGGCCAAATGACATGTGGTTTTTTGCAATGGATAAAATATCCAATTCAATAAACATAAGCCAACCTAAAAGAATTGGAGCAGCAAATACATTACATTTTCAGAAATTTGGCCTCTTGATGATACACATGAAGATGTGTATCATACACATGAAGATGCAATCAGTTCTTTGAGAATTCTTTATGAGCCATTTCCAAGATTCATTTTCAATTTTTGGTGGTAGTTATTTTATTTGTTTTATCACCTTCTAACTAGATTGAAGAATCCATTTGAAAGTTAACTCATCATAATATAACAGGAAACTAATAGCAATCAAAGCACTTTCTGAGTGATTAGTAAAAGACAAATCAAAGGGTAAATGTCTGGATACAATTTTCTAACAGATGCAACGAAGTTTATACATTTCTAAAGACACTTTCTATAAGTAGTCATTCATTTTTTAATTTCACTTTTTTCTGAAATAGGATATAAACTGTAATATTTCCCTTCATAATTTCTCAATGTTCTCAAACAAAATGCAGCTATGAAGGGCTTGCCACACCAAATGTTGAGCAAATTAAGATATTAAAAAGTGGATAAGCATTTCATTACAAAACAAAGCAAATTACACTCATCTATATTGAATGAAAGTACTGTATTGCACATTCAGTGTGAGGGCACACTGGCAGAATGCAGGGTATTCCACACTAAAGGTTAAGAATAAACTATATAGCATAAGATGAAAATCTTCAAAGAGTCATACATTTCTTTTTATTTGCTATTTCAAGGTTACGTTTTCCATTCCCTTGGAATTAGAAGTAACCAAGTAAATGAACAGGCAATGGATAAGGATAGAAATAATGAGGCTAGTCCATTTCAAGGCCTGGTTCCTAAAATTTTCTATGAGATCCTCCATACTATCTTTTTCCATATTCTCTAGGTGAATATGTCAGAGAAGATTTGAGATCACATGCTAAAAATAGAAAAAGATGAAGGACTTGACTGAGCAAACATTGTCTCCTTACCACTCCCTCACATTAAAGTGTGATGTATGGAAAACAAAAATAAATTGTTTCATTAAGCTGATGAGATTTGAGAATGTTCAGTAGAATTCCTAGGATTTGTTTCAGATACATAAAGATTTTGCAGAGTATAAAAGTGCTGTTCAGCTTTGAGTTTCAACCATATGCCACAGTCCAGATAACCTAGTCAATTACAAATAAGCAAAAAGCATGCATTTGTACCCAGCATACAATAATGCCTTCCAAAAAATCCATGCGATGAAAAATGATTAAAATAATACAAGGTTTTGCAGGACACCCCGATGACATAATGTCTATTCTTTTCAGAAAAAAATTATATATATCAGCTCTTGTGGTGTTCTTCTGTCAGAGAAAAGTCTCAGATGACTATACTAAACTTCCTTGGAAGGTCATCAGCGAAATGTTGAAATAAAATGGCAAAATAGTGCAGTGAATATGCTGAAGAGTGGAACTGATTAGCTATACTGAAAAGGGAGCACGCATTTCAATTAACATATTCTGATTATGGAAAATCCAAATTCAAGTTAATTGACACCTATATCAAATTCTTCAGGTCTATAAATTAGCTCCCTGGGACACATCGTTCCAAGAAAGTTTAACAGAGGCATCTATAATTGATGTGTTAGCAGTCTCAAAAGTATGCCAGAGCGTGCATTTAGGTGTCACTGGGATTTTTCAGCACTACTGGAGACGAACAAATTACCCAGCTGCAGTTCCTATGGAGTTTCACAAAAGAGCTATTTTAAGTTTTTATACACTTTGAGAAGATTTAGGAACAATATGAGATTAATGAGTTACACAGATAATGTTAAAAGATTTTACAATGCAAGAGATACCATTACTTATCCAATTCTATTTGTCTATCAATGCAAGTTTCCATCACCATAGAAACTCATAATGACATTATGAAATCATTTTATGCTTAGTGATTTCTACAAAATAGCAGGTGTTAATAGCAGAATCTAAATATAGTTTTTATTGTTAGTGAAACATAATATTTAATTTTTCAGGAATATGTAGATTTCAGATATCAACAGAGAAATAAACAGTGCAAATTAAATGTAAAGTATTACAAGAAGGTAAGTAAACCCAAATTAAATGTAAACTATTACAGTAAGGTAAGTAAACCCCCCAAAATAATTAAATATAAGATGTATGCACTCCCAAAAATAATTAAATATAAGATGTGCGCATTTATACTTGTGCTTTTAACAGATTAACATATGTAAGCATTATTATTACTATATCACTGAAATGTATTTTTCATTGTCTATAGAATGAGCCATTCCACAAAAAGGTAAGTATATTTTCTTTCATGTGTGTAAACTAAAAGCAAGAAATAAAATGACCTGAAAGTAGAAGAACTTTTAGGAAAGGAAAAGAAATTGTGTGGAGGAAGGGAGACAGGGGTGAAAAGGTGAGAGGGATAGAGAGGGAGATCTGATCAGATCTTGATATTTTCATGTATGGAAGTGCCACAATGAAATTTTTTAATTTGTGTAATTACTATGAATGAATAATTATAACTAAAAAAGATGGAGTCCTACCTTGTTAGCATGAACATGAGAACACTGTAATTTTTTAAAGTGTACTGTCAGAGATGATTGTGCAAAAGCATTTATATTCTTAATTTATCTTTGTAATTTGAAAAAACACTTTTCACCAATGAAAATATTCTTTAAAATCTGATAATTATCAATTGCAAAAACTTGGCTAATGTTTGAGGAAAACAACAATGCCAAATCTACTTACATATAAATCAAAATAAATGAATTACAGTCAGTGAAGAGGCTTATATTCCTAAATATTGCATTCTCCTTCTTCCTAAATATTGTGTTTCCCCAATGATTAGTCCAGGTAATAATGCAACAATTGGCAATTGTGTGCATTTATTCAGAAATTTATTTTCTCTTTGTTTTCATATTATTTTCAGGCAATTATCCCTGGTTTCTTAGGTTTGATTAAACATATATTTTATAGAATGCTAGATTTTTAAATCATTAAAAAAACAGATATTTTTATATATACTTAATAAATGAACCAGACTTGATATCTTTGTAATATATCCAGTTAGCTATCTATAGTCAACTGTATCTCCTGAAACCTCTTCCTTGAGTATCTTTATTGTGGCATGAGTTGTAAGAGATTCTTGCGTCAATTGAAAGTTCAAATTACAGCGATACCATTTCGTAGGTCATGCAGCTCACTTCTTTGATTGCTCACCTTATTATAGTGACATAGCTGCTGGCCCTGTAAATACTCACCTTCCCTGAAGTACTCTTTCAGCACTCTGACTCTTGGTCTGGTATACTTAGTTTTGTGATGAAGGGTCGCGTCTCATACAACATACCTACAAAAATCAAGATCTGAAAGCGAGGACTGACATCAAAATCAGCTTGTCCTTCTGAGTTTCAGTGCATGTTTACAGGTTCAGGCTTGATCCTGCCCTCACCTACCAAGGCCAAGGGTCAGCTCAGATATAATAGGGTACATAAAGCACAAAATTTAAGACTTTTAGTGTCAGAATGATACAGGTACAGGTGTAGTATATCTTTCCAAATTTGGTCTCCAAAACATAAAAAAAAAAAAATCAAATGAATAAAGCAATTGACTTTGTGACAATAAATTTGGTGACTTAAATATAATAAAATATTCTCCATTTTTCCTATATTAAAATGCTGAAAATGTGTTTATATTTGTTGTATACATTAAATAACTAAATTTTCAGACTGGTTCTCACTGTGTTGCCCAGGTTGGTATTAAACTCCAGAGGCTCAAATAATCCCCCTGTCTCATGCGCTCTTCACCCAGGTTATTTATTCATGATTTTAAGGTAATAAATGACCCATACTGTGTGCCTACTAAAGATATCAAGCTTAATTGATATTTTTTTAAGAGAGGAGGACAGTGAGATAGAGAGAGACAGAGAGAATCAATTTTTATTGAGTTTTTCACATGACTTTTGTTGCTCCGACATCCAGTTGTGTATGTGGGTGCTGGGGTTTGAACGCGTGTACTTGCGCATTCCTGGCAAGCGCCGGTAACCATTTAGCCACCGCTCCAGCCCCCTTAATTGATATTTTAAAAGTGAAACTAGGGGCTGGAGCGGTGGCTCAGCAGTACAGTGCTTGCCTGGCATACCCAACAAAGTGGAGGAAAAACAAAATCAGAGGAAAAAATACTTAAAATTCACTCTCTCTCTTTCCCTCTCTCTCTCTGTCTCTCTCTCTTCCTCTTTAATAAATGAAGTGAAATGATATCTATGGAAGACCTCTCTGTATGTTAGACAAGCACTTTACCAACCATCAATAATATCATAATACATTTAAAACAGTATTATTGACATTGTAGTTTTGATATTTGTTTTTATTTTTTTTAATTTAGATTAATTTTGATACTATTGTTGAAAGTTACCAACACAAGGTAATTAATTTATGAAACCCTATATCCACATCACTTGGTTTCTGGACATGTAACAAGGGCTGACAGACATATTGATTCATATTTGTCTAGTGCTGAGAATGTGGCTATGAACTCAAATATATTGTTTTCTTGTATGAACTGAGTTCCAGGTGTTTTCTACACCTGCCCTCAGGAATTTCAAGTGTAGGATGGTTTAAGAATGAGAAGAGGGGAAAGTTCAGGTAAGTTAATCAGTAGAGTCCTTAATTATGTTACAAAATAGCAAGTCTTAAAGGCACTTGATATGGTAATTTGATTTAAAAGATAAGGAAGTCTTTTTTTCTAAGTTAGGTGAAATGGAGAAAATATTAAATGTTATTTTGTCAGAACTTCAAGGGAAACATGTTCAGTAAGTGAAAGTGGTTGGAAGGAATTAGAGATTCCAGATATCTCATGTAGACTTAGAAATCCAAATGTAGATGTATGTTATACTAGGGTTTATTTTGACAAAATAGGGTCTCTGCTTTCAGATGGTCTGCACTTTCATTTACCACTGTTAGAGAAATTCCTCCTTTCTTGTTTAATATATGCAAAATTTATGTTATAACCTTTCAGTGTCACTGACTGAAATCTCAAAAGAATCTTCCTTCTTTTTCTTGGTTTAAGATGTACCAACAGTTTTAAAAGGATGTATTTTTTTTTCCATAATATCTACAAACATTTGTTTCAGAGCATTTTCTCTTGTTTTCAGTGGTCAAATATATTGTTTTCATTGTTGAATAGTGAAATCACCTTAATCTGAATTGTATTAGATTTATTTATTGTGGATACTTGCAAAACACTTAACTGACTGAAGTGAATTGCCAATCTCCCTATTTTTTACCAGAATTTCAGATTGCAAATGATGTGCAAACTTGTAAGATGATCTGTGGAAACATTAACACTAAGTTTATACCTAAAATAAGTTGACTAAGATAGTTTTAACATTCCCTTCAGCTTGCCTTAATTTCAGACAAGTTTTTTCTTGACTATGGGCTCCTAATAATCCTTCTCTTACAGCCTATATTTTAGAATTTTGTAATTGCAAACTTTTGCTCAGTCCTCTTTGAAATACATATAACTTTCTCTTGAAACCTCTTGTCATTTTTAAATCCCAGTGAATGTCTTTCTCAAGGATCTGAAATTTATCTCTTCATAATATAAACATTGGAAGGAGATTATTCCCATCTACCAATTCCTTTGGGAGAATAGGAGTCTTAACTATTTGATACTTTGCTCCAAGTTATAAAATTACCTTCTCTCATGAAAATAGTAGAAAGCAAACACAGATAGCCTGTAATATCTCTTATCTGAGATCTAAAAATTTGTGGTATGTGGTGTGCGTGTTTATGCAAGTGTGTGTCTGTGTGTATATGCAGTTGAGTCCAGTCCCTATCTCCCATTGCAATAAATGTGAATAAAGATATCCTTGCTTGTTAGATTTTGTCCAGTGCAATTCTTTTTTTGACAAGGTCTAAATGTATTTTTCAAGTGATCTCTGAAATCTCCAATGTATTTTATTTCTTTCATTTTTAATACTACTATATTTAGAACCAACCATTTCAGAAGACAAATTTTGTGAAATCTTTTTGGTAAGGTTTTATCCTATCTCCTGAGTTATTTAAAATCCATTCTCAGATCTGTTATATTTAGGTACTTTCAGATCCTTCCTTGGACTTCTCCCTTACCCCCAATCATTCTCTTTGTCCAATTTTTGGGCTGTTATGTGACCATTGAATTGTCTAGTCTATATTATAAAATCAGAAATCTGGCATGTTAATCCCCCTAGAGAATTCACAATTCTTGATTTTCTTTCTTCATTCTTATACATTTACAAATTTTTGAAAATATCCTTAAATTTGCATCTGACAATGTACTAACGTGTGTACCATGAGTTCCTGAAGGATGCCAGTGGACACTAGAACTGTCATTGTGAATTAGAACTCTGTCTTGGAGCATTCTGAGAGGAAAACTATCTTAAGGGTTTTGCTGGCTTTTTATTTATTGTTTGTTTGTTTGATTACTTTCACAAGTTTTAGTGGTCTGCACCCAAAATAATTGTTTTAGAAAATATTTTGGAGCTCAAATTAGGTTGTATGATTTCCCCCACATCATTCATAAATGGGTAATCACTAAATATTGTATTTTATAGATTCTGTTCTAGAAAATCTAGAATATGATGTAAATCATGTCCAAACTTTCTCCAAGTAGCCACAACTTTGCTAAGTTGTCTTTATTAAGAATGTCATATTTTGAAAAACAGATATCCAATGTATAACAAAGGCAAAAATGCATGCAGAAAGCTTGAGTTTGCCCAGTTGTGTGTGCAGACTTCAACTGAGACAGCCCTGTGAAAATAGAGATAGTTGGATAGTAGGTGGTACTTTGTAAATTTGAGTCTAGATTCTGGCCAAAATCCAACTCTTACCACCTATGAAGCTGACAGGATGCTCTTCCGACTGATGGAAACAAAGGGAAGAAAGGACAGTATCCATAGGAGGCTTTCATTGGTGATCAAATGCTAAGTATTTCTAAAGAGCATTGGCGCATGGGAACATTCTATTTCTTACTCTTTGGGACTAGTTCAAGTTGTCAGGCTTATTGAACAAAATTTCTGACCACTTGACACTTCTCTAATTGACAACAACATAAGATGAAGTGATACAAAAGGGAAGAATTCTAAATCATATGTTTAGTTATAGGACTCAAATAAACAGTAACACAAGACTAAACAAAAACTGGGGATCATATTCAGTATAAAATTTGATTGTCAAGAGCTAGGGGGTTTGAAACAGCTTAAGATGCACAAATATCAGATTTGAAGTATTATTGAGTCCACCAAGAGAGGACACCTCAGTTTATCATTGTGGTGTAGCAAGAGAGAACACAACATGAACAATACTTAGGAATGACTCACATTTCTGTGATTCCTTGGAGAAATGTTCAGTCATGGGTCTTTTATCATAACTTTTAAGTTGACATTTGAAAATTCCTACCATTAGTTTTGGAGTACATCACATTATTCATTTGTTAAAAAATATCTTGGGGAAAATGAGACAAAAAAAATACCAAGGTTATAAATTCGCAACACATAAAGATCAACATGCCTAATGATAACTGCTATAGTGGCTTTGTTGTAGTAAACTTACAATCACCAATGGCTTAATTAGTTGTTCGTAGATATTAAAAGGAATAAAATAAACCTTCTAAAATAGATTTGCCTATATCTTTATCTACAAATGAAGTTTGAGAATCTTTGTATGGTATTTAAACTAATGGGACTTGTGAAGAAGCTTTAAATTTTTTTCAAATAATCTTGGAGCCTTATTTTGGTTCATAAATTATAAAAGAAAATCTGTAATGGTAGAAACAAATTGATGTGTAATTCAGGATTTCCTTCATTGATTATTGGCCTCACCCATTCATTTTACCTAAAAATGAGAAGTCAAATCATATTTAAAAATATGATAACCTTTCTTTTGAAAATTGTGAATAGTGTGTCTTGCCAGTAAATCTGTTCCATAAAGTAAATTATTAGTACTTCATTTCTGATTTCTACTGTACTGTTGTCTATCAGTAAAAGTCACAAAACAATGTACATAGTTAAATTATAATACTATTTATAGCCAAATGTACTTTGTACATTACTTTTGAGAAATATTAAAAAATATAGAAAAATTAGCAGGCATAATGTGAAAAATGTGTCTGAAAAAAAAGCTTTTGATATGCCACCTAAACACATTGAAATCATTGTCAGCATAGCTTCAAAGAATTTGATAGCTTTAAGGGAAAAGAATAGTTTCAAAAGTAATGTCTGTGTAAATGATCCTTGATTGATTACATAATTCAAGAGACAAATATGCTGAAGATCTTCAGAGAGAAAAATTCTTACAGGCTGTTGTTATATTAAATACTTGTATATATTTTTTATAAGCTAAGGCCAATTATTTTGATACTTAAATATGGGAGATTTTCTTATTCTAGAAATGTACTCTTACATTTTCTTTTTAATGGTTTCTTTTACTTTACTATTTAAGCTAATTTTACATATTCATTATAACTTCATTTTAAAATACTTCAGTACCTTTCTATTTTTGTTTTTTGATTTGTTTAATTTTTGGGCCTGGATTTTTTTGGTTTCTATGTTAATTTTGGGTCTCTGATTGGCTTTAAATGATTTAGGAATTATATTTCCATAAACTCACTAGTTATTTGGCTTCTGTATAAGATACCATTGTTTTATGATGTCAAAACCATTCATTGGACAGTGATTATATTAGGGTCCACTTTGCATGCAAAATGATAAATAGATAAATTGAAACATTACATTTAATTGCAAAGTGTTATTTTGGAGGATGGCAGCAATAAAATTGTTTAAAAATATCCTATAATAACTCATCATGTATAAGCTTAACAGCTTTAAAGATTATCTTATTTTAACACTAGCTGATATTTATGTGTTTTAAGACATGTTAGATCTTAGTTACTATATAGTCTAAACAATATAGCTACTGTTTTTTTATTTTATTCTTATTTTCTTTTCCAAGGAAAAATGATGCACAGATCCCCTTAGGGCTCAGTTGTGTGCTCATATATAAACTATTTAATGTAGTCAAAAAGTTATATACCTGTAGGCTTGTGTTTTAAATGGGTTTGTATTCCCCAAGTAGAAACTCGCTGACATTGTTAGTAGATGTACTTGTTATGAACTAGTAGTTCAATTTGGCAGTTGTAATGAGCTGGGAACTAGATGGTGAAAATGCTCACATAGATTAGCACAATTCACTCCCATCTCTATTCATCATAAATACAGATATGATAAGTGCTTCATAGATATGTGATTGTTGTGTGTATATATATATATATGTATATATATATATATATATGAGTCAATACAAATCTACACATCTACAAAAATGTCATGTATATAGAAATGGGGGAGAAACTAAAAATTGAAGTTCTTTTTATAATTCTTTAGTTTTCATAGAATATATGCATTAATATAAGATAATAATCAATGTTTTTATTACATCCTTAATCATTTTTCAGTTATTCAATTTTAGTCACTCATAGCTTGCTTCTCCCTTTGGTTCCTTGACATTTGTATGCAAGTTTACTAATTAACCTTATGGTAAGTTTAGATTATTTCTGTAATATGTTAAAAATACACATTAGATTTAATATTTTGAAGTCACTTTTTGTTGGATTGTGTTTACCTATTACTCATCATCGTATGATCTGCAAAAAATTGTTTTTGCATTATATGTTAATGATAAATTTTAAAATTTTTGATGCACTTGAATGGATATATGCCATTGTTCTTCAGAATTCAATATAATTTATTATATTTCACTCATTTTTCATCTTATCTCCAGTCACTGCTTCTAGCTTTGGCTAAAGTAACATTTCTTTAAATGCAGTAAATAATTTCAGCAGGACCAAACTACTTCCATGTTAATGGTCTATGTGGTTTCATTCTTCAGTGCCTTTGATAAGTTTTATTCTGACAGGAATAGTCCTATCCATCAGTGTTTCCCGATGAAGAGGATATTTATAGATTTGAGGGGTGAAAATGTTTGTACTACCTTAGCAAAATTCATCTTTCCCTCATCTGCATATCCACTGAATTTTGTTCTTTTTAGAATTATGGCACAGACTTGTATGTTTATACATGCATGCATAAAAAGTTCTTAGAATTTACTAAATTTTCAAATAAATGTTTTTGGATAAAAAATGAAAATGTTTCATTATCACTGAACAAGTCTGTTCACATATGAATTATTTTACAGAGCACAATATGTTAAACCTGAAAATGCAACTCTTTCTGAGTAAAACTAGTATAACTGATCCTTTAAAGTATATCATAATTTAAATCATACCTTTCTTACAAGAGCTTCCTGTTTAACATTTAGAAAGCATCCTTATATTCTGACTCTACATGTAATATTTCTATAAATTCATTTCCTGACAATAAATAACAAATTAATTTTAAATTGACTAGAGGAAAGAAAACTGATAGTTGAGGCAATTATGCTTCCTTCTCAGAAGTTCATATTACCAAGTTAAATGTATTTGTTACTTTTCAATATCTCTGAAATTATCTAACAGTCAATGGCATTTAAAATTGCTGTAATCACACTTGTGCAAACTTGGCTGTTAATCTTGCTTCTGTGACTGTTGAACTCTGTTCTCTGTAAGTAAAGCCAACAGACTTAAAAGCAGTGAAAGCAGATGCATGAGTCCTAGTTGTTATATGAAAATGTTCACACGCAGAAAACACAGATTAAGAACAAGAACCAAAATATAAAAAGATGCCCACCACTCAGAAAAATATTGAAGATTTATGGATGAAAACCAGAATAGATAAAACCAGCTTTTAAAAAATATATTGCTGTATTGTCAGATCCTTTTATTGGAAAAAAAAAACATGGGTTTATGCATTTGACTTAAAAATCAATTCAGATGTCATTCCAGAGGAAAACATTGCAAAATCCAATGTCAGAAAGCTTTCCCTTGTGTTTCCTTCTTCAAATTTCAGCTTCAATTCTTACATTTAAATCTTATATCATTTTGAGTGAATTTTGTGCTGTATGTGTGTGAGATAATAGTTCAAGTTCATTTATTGCATGAAGGCAAACAGTTTTCTCAATATAATTTGTTAAAGAAACTATCTTTTCCAATTGTGTATTCTTGGTTCCCTTGTTGAAGATTAGGTCAACGTATATGGAGGGTTTATTTCTGAATATTTAGTTATATTCTAATGGTGTGTTAGTCCTTTCAAGTTAACATTGAAAAATGCAATAGACTAGGTGACTTAAACACCAAAATCATTGAGTCTAACAGTTCTAGAAACTGGGAAAGTCAAAGTCAAGCCTCTGTCATATTTTAAGCCTATTGGGGATCTCTTCCTAATTGCCATCTTCTTGCTGTGACATCACATGGCCAAGGGGGTGAAGGTGCTTTCTGGGGTCTTTTATCAGAACACTTATCACATTTATGAGGTCCTCATGCTCATGACCAAATCACTTCCAAAAGGCCCTGCCTTCTAATTCCATCATATTGGAGGGTCAGGATTTCAACCGTGAGATGGGGGAGAACACAAATATCATCTATACAATTGCTCTTTTTATTTTTATGCCAATCTCATTCTGTTTAAATTACTGTAGTTTTGTAATACAATTTGAAATCAGAAAATATGATACTTTTCTACATTGTTCTTTCTCAAGATTTTATTCTGATATTTTGGATTTTATATGGTTTAAAGACTGTTTCTTTTGGTTGTTTAGGAATTCAGTATCATCCTGAGTCAATTTAGGGGTGTTTTATGTGTCTATAAATTTATTCATTTCTTCCAAATAATCTAATTTGGAGGAGTATAGGTTTTCAAAATATGATCTTATAATATTTTGGATTTCTGTGGGGTGAGTTGTGATCGCTCCCATTTCATTAGAGATTTTATTGATTTGCTTCATTTGTCTCCTGCTTTTAGTGAGATTCGCTAGGAGTCTATCTTGCTTATTTTTTCAATGCACCAGCTCCTTGTTTCATAAATTCTTTTTATTGTTTTTTTGTTCTCAATTTCATTTATTTCAGCTCTGATCTTGATTATTTCCTGTCTTCTGCTGGGTTTGGGGTTAGATTGTTCTTCCTTTTGAAGGGCTTTGAGGTGGAACATAAGCTCATTTATTTGAGATCTCTCTTCATTTTTAATGTGGGCACTCATTGCTATAAATTTTCTGTTTAGGAATGCTTTCATGCTGTTTTCACATGTTGTGTCCTCATTTAATTCTAAGAAATTTTTTTATTTCTACTCTCATGTCTTCTTGGATCCATTCTTCATTTAATAGGGTATTATTCAATCTCCATGAATATGTGTGTTTGTGTTATGAATTTTACTGTTGATTGCTAGGGTCATGGCATTGTGGTCTGAGAGGATACACAGAATAACATCTACTTTTTTATATTTGCTGAGATTATGTTTATGAACCAGAACATGATCTATTTTGGAAAAGGATCCATGTGCTGCAGAGAAGAAGGTGTATTCTGCTAACTAGCGATGGAATATTCTATATGTGTCTGTTAAATCCATTTGATTTATGGAGTTATTTAGGCTGATGATTTCTTTATTGATTTTTTTTATGATCTATCTAATGGTGATGGAGGAGTGTTGAAGTCTCCCAGTATTATTGTGTTGAGGTCCAGGAGTGTTTTCATGTCATGAAGAAATTTATTCACATATTTGGGTGCACTGTTGTTTGGAAAGTAAATATTAACTATGGTTATTTCTTCCTGTTGTGGGTTTCCTTTTAGTACTAAGTAGTGGCCTTCTTTATCTCTTCTGATTGATTTATGTTTGTAATTGACTTTGTCAGATATTAGTATTGCCATACCAGGTTGCTTTCTTGGGCCATATGCATGGTAGATTTTTTTCTGTCTTTTCACCCTTAATCTGTGGATGACATTGCCTGTTAGGTGAGTTACTGGTAAGCAGCATATTGTTGGATTTTGTTTTTTGATTCAGTCTGCTAGTGTGTATCTTTTGAGTGGTTCATTTAAACCATTCACATTCAATATTAAAATAGAAGTGTTTTGTTGGTTCATAATCATTTTGTCTTATTTAGCTGGTTCTCTGTTTGTCTTGGTTGGTTATTGATGGGTGATACTTTGAATTTCTTCTGTTTGTGAGTTTTAGGTATCAGTTACTTGTTTTACTCTCAGGAGTGTTTCCTTGAGAATTCTTTGTAAGGCAAATTTCTGTTTACGAATGCTGCCAGTTTTGTCTTATCATGAAAAGTTCTATTTCTCCATCAGATTTGAAGCTGAGTTTTGCTGGGTATAGATTTCCTGTCTGCATGTTATGGTCATTCGGATTTTGAAAGCTATCTTTCCAAGGCCTTTTTGCCTCCAGAGTCTGGATTGAAAAGTAAGAGACAATTCTTATTGGTTTACCTCTAAATGTGAATTGGCATTTCTCCCTTGCTGCTTTTAATATTTTCTTGGTATCCCTATTGTACATTTTGAATATGATGTGTCTTGGTGAGTTGCTCATTTGATTAGGCCTACTGGGTGAACTGTAAGCTTCCTGAATGAGCATGTCTGATTCTATTTTTATATGAGAAAAATTTTCTTTCACGTCTTACAACTTGGAGGGGTACATTGTCAAACAATCAAGAACAAAAGAGTAACGACAGAGCAAACCAATATTGGAGCCTGACCCTGGTTTCCCCCTTTAGGTTCCCCATTGTTCCATGCTTCAGTTTACTTAAAACCCAAGTTGATTGGACTTCTTCTCCTGCAAGTCAGAGGTTCCTCTCAGATTAGATTCACCCATACTACCTCCTTCTCGTCACCTTGATGACCTTCCTATTCCCTTCCCTCTTCCCATCCTCCCTCCCTACATCTCAGGGAATCTTAGCGCAGTTCCCCATGGTCATGTAAGAATTCATACATGTTGAGGTAATTGTTAGGTTAGCCATCTAACATACTGTTTCTGCTTATATTCTAGCTTCCACAAGTGAGAGAAAATATTCAGCCCTTCAGTCTCTGAGTTTGGGATACTTCACTTAGCAAAAATTTTTCATTCTCCATCTATTTGGCTGCAAATGCCATAATATCATTTTCTCTAATAGCTGAGTAGTACCACATTTTATATATGTACCACAGCTTTTGGATGAATTCATCAAGTGATGGGCATCTGCGTTGGTTCCATAATTTAGCTATAGTAAATTGAGCTGCTATAAACATTGATGAAGCTGTATCTCTATAGTAAGCTGATTCTAGCTCTTTTGGGAAGATACCTAGGAGTGGGATAGGTGGGTCAAAAGGCTGTTCCAGACCTAATTTTTTGAGGAGTCTCTACACTGTTTTCCAGAATGGCTGTACCAGTTTGCAGTCCCACTAGCAATGTAACACTGTTCCTATTTTCCCACAGCCCCTCCAGCACCTGTCATTGTTTGTATTTTTCATTTTTGCCACTCTGACTGGAGAGAGGTGAAATCTCAGTGAAGTTTTGATTTGCATTTCTCTTATTGCTAGTGATGTAGAGCATTTTCTCATATGTTTATGGGCTTTTTGGATTTCCTCCATTGAGAAACTTCTTTTTAGTTCCATAGCCCATTTATTAATTGGGTTATTTTTGGTTTTGGTATTTAATTTTCTGAGTTCTTTGTATATTCTGGATATTAGCCCTCTGTCCAAGGGGTAGCAGGCGAAAATTTTCTCCCATTCTGTAGGTTCTGTCTTGAGTCACTTGACTAAATCCTTAGCTGTGCAAAAGCTTTTTAGTTTAATTGCATCTCATGCATTTATTCTTGATTTTACTGCTTGCCCCATGGGAGTCCTGCTAAGGAAGTCTGTAGCAATCCCTTTGTCATGTAATGTTGATTCTACTTCTTTTTCAAACAACTGTAGAGTTTCTGGCTTAATATCAAGATCCTTGAACCATTTTGATTTAATTTTTCTGCACTGTGAATGGTAAGGATCCAATTTCAGTTGTCTATATATGGCTGTCCAATTTGTCCAAGACCATTTGTTGAATAGGCTATCATTCTTCCACACCATGCTTTTGCCCCTTTATCAAATATCAGATAGTTAAAGTTATGAGGGTTCATCTCAGAATCCTCTATTCTGATCCATTGGTCTTCCATTCTGTTTTGATACAAATACCATGCTGTTTTTGTTACTGTAGACCTATAGAGTAATTTCAGGTCAGAAATTGAGATGCCTCCTGCCTCCTTCTTGCCGAATAATGTTTTGGCTATTCTGGGTCTTCTGTTATTCCATACAAATTTGAGTATTTCTTTTCTATATCCATGAAGAATGACATTGGTATCTTGATAGGGATTGCATTAAATCTGTATAAGGCTTTGGGTAAAATGGCCATTTTGATGATATTGACTCTACCTAACCATGAACATGGAATGTTTTTCCATCTACTCAGATCTTCTATAATTTCTTTTTTTAAAGTTCGATAATTTTTGTTGAATAAGTCTTTCACATCCTTTGTGAGATTTATGCCCAAGTATTTTATTTTTATGGAGGAGATGGTGAAAGGGACAGATTCCCTAATCCCTTCTTCAGTGTCCTTATTGCTGGAGTATAGAAAAGCTAATGATTTATTGGTGTGAATCTTATAACGAGCTACTTTGCTGAAGTCATTTATAAGCTCCAGAAGTCTTCTGGTTGAGCTTATGGGGTCTTCTAGGTAGAGGATCATGTCATCCGCAAATAGAGACAACTTGACTTCTTCTTTTCCTAATCGAATTCCTTTGATTTCCTTCTCTTGTCTGATAGATCTGGCAAAAGTTTCAAGGACTATATTGATTAAGAGTGGTAAAAGTGGACAGCCTTGCTTTGTTTCTGAATTAAGGTGAAATGTTTTCAGTCTTTTGCCATTGAGCATAATGTTTGCTATGTGTCTGTCATAAGTGGATCTTACATAGTTAAAATATCTTCCCTTGATCCCTATCCTCTCCAGGGTTTTGAGCATAAAGGGATGTTGAATTTATCAAAGGCCTTTTCTGTGTCAATTAAGATGATTATATGATTTTTATTTTTAATTCTATTTAAGTAGTGAATTACATTTATTGATTTGTGAATGTTGAACCAGCCCTGTTTTCTAGGAATGAAGACACTTGATCATCACATATTATCATTTTAATGCACTTTTGGATCCAATTAACTAGAATTTTATTAAGGATTTTTGCATCTATGTTCATCAGAGAAATTGGTCTATAGTTTTCTTTTCTTGATGAGTCTTTGTTAGATTTTGGTATGAGAGTTATTTTTGCTTCATAAAAAGTGTTTGGTAGTGCTCTGAACCTTTCAATTTCAAAAAAAAGCTTGTAGAGGATCGGTGCTAATTCTTCTGTAAACATTTGGTAGAATTCTGCTGTGAATCCATCAGGACCAGGACATTTCTTTCTTGGAAAGCCTTTGATTGCTGCTTCAATTTCAGAACCTGAGATAGATTGGTTTAGATTTTCAATGTCTTCTGGTGTTAATTTGGGGGTGTTGTATGTGGCTAAGTATCTGTCCATATCTTCCATATTATCAAACTTGGCAGAGTATGAATTTTCAAAATAAGATCTGATAATCTCCTGGATTTTGGTTGAGTCTGTTGTGACATCTCCATTTTCGTCTTTGATTTTAGTGATTTGTTTCATTTCAATCTTCTTTTTGGTGAGGTTGGCAAGGGTTATGTGGATCTTATTTATTTTTTCAAAGAAACAACTCTTTGTTTTGTTGATATTTTGTATTGATTTTTTTCTTCTCCAATTCATTGATTTCAGATCTGATTTTAGTTATTTCCTGTCTTCGATTAGCTTTTGGATTGGATTGTTCCTCTTTTTGCAGGAGTTTGAGTTGGACCATAAGACTATTTATTTGGGCTCTTTCCAGGTTTTTGATGTATGCATTCAGTGCTATAAATTTATCTCTTAAGTATGTTTTCATACTATCCCAGAGATTTCAATATGTCATTTCATCATTCTCATTCATTTCCAAGAATTTCTTGATTTCTGATCTCATTTGGTCTTTTATTCATTCTTTATTTAAAAGGGTATTTTTCAATTTCCACGTATTAGAATAGCATTTTTTTTTTTTTTTGGTGGTGATTGCTAAGACCATGGCATTGTGATCTGACAGGATACATGGGACTATATCAACTTTCTTGAATTTGTTGAGGTTTGCTCTGTGGACTAGGATGTGGTCTACTTTTGAAAAGGATCCAAAAGCTGCTGAGAAGAAGGTAAATTCAGCTGATTTAGGATGACATATTTTGTAGATGTCTGTTAAGCCCAATTGATTAATAGGGTTGTTCAGATTGGAGATGTCTGTTGATTTCTTGTTTTGATGATCTGTCCAAAGTTGGTAATGGTGTATAGAAGTCCCCCAGCATTATTGTGTTAAGATCTATGAGTGGTTCAATATCCTTGAGTATTTTTTCCATGTATTTGGGGGAATTGTGTTTGGGGGCATAAATGTTAATTATCGTTAAGTCTTCTTGGTGAATTGTCTCTTTTAGTATGATGTAGTTTCCATCTTTGTCCTTTCTCAGTAGTTTTGGATCAAAGTTAAGTTTATCAGATATTAAGATCATCACACCAGCTTGCTTTTTTGGGCCACAGGCCTGGTAGACATTTTGCCAAACTTTCACCTTCAGTCTGTGTCTATTTTTGAGTGTGAGGTGTGTCTCTTGCAGGCAACATATTGTTGGATTTTGTTTTTTGATCTGTGTCTTTTAATTGGGGCATTGAGACCATTCACATTCAAAGTTAGAATAGATATGGGAATCTGAATCCCAGACTTTGTGTTTGTTGCTGTGTTTTGCACCATCTTGGGTTTCCATTGGAGTGTATTGTGATTGTAGACACTCTGTTGTTTAGGATTTTAGAAAACTATTAGCATGTTCTTCTGAATGAAGAAAGTCCTTGAGAATATTCTGTAGTGCAGGGTTTGTGTTCATGTATCTTGCTAACTTGAATTTATCATTGACGTATATAATCTCTCTGTCACATTTAAAGCCGAGTTTTGCAGGGTTTATTAACTTTATTAACTTTGGTTGGAAACTGTTTCCTTCAGGACTTGAAAAATATTGTTCCAAGCTCTTCTGGCCTTCATCATCTGGTCTGAAAAATCCATAGTGATTCTGATGGGACTGCCTCTGAACGTGCCTTGGGGCTTCTCCCTTCCTGCTTTTAGAATTCTTTCTTTAGTTTCTCTGTTAATCATTTTATATATGATATGCTTTGGTGAATTTCTCATTTGGTTAGGTCTGTTTGGTGTTCCATAGGCGTCTTGGATTTGGTTATCTGGATCAATCTTGATATGCGACAAGTTTTCCCTGATATTTCATTTAATATATTCTTAAAGCCTCCTGTTTGTTGCTTGATGTTTTCTTCCAGGCCAAATACTCTCAGGTTGTTTCTTCTCATCTCATCAAATATTACTTGGAAGTTCTCGTCATGCATGATAAGTTTCTTTTCTTGTCTGTCCTCGTTAAGCTCAACATTGCTCAACCTGTCTTCATTGTCTGATGTTCATTTTTCGAAGAGTGAGGTTCTATTTTCTGTTGAAATAACTCTGGTATTAGTATCTTCTAGTGAGGATTTGATTTGGTTGACAGTGTTTTTCAATTCTGAAAGCTCTCCTACATCTTTCTTCAGGATGTCTAACTCTATAAATATGATCTTTCATTTCATGGAATTGTTCTCTTATTTCCTTATGAAAGTTGTCTCTCATCAACTGAAACTGCTCTCTGATCTCATTCCATAATTCTTCTTTCAACTCCTTGATTGAGTTACTGATCATAGTGTTGATATATTTTTCTTGGTTTTCATCCTGGATCCCTGCCATGGAGTCCTTGAATGGGGAGCTGTGTTGTTGCTACCTCAGACGTCCATGTGTGGGGGACAATCCACTGGATTAATCCCCGGGAGCCGAATCAGGAGATGAGTGCCTATGGCTGGAACCCGGGTCCCCCCTCATCCGGGGACCCCTTCCCTCCCAGCCAGGGAAATGAGGCAACCACACGCAGCTGATGGCAGCTCAGAATCCATTTATTATTAAGGCACACAGGTTTTTATACAGAGGGAAGAAGCCAAGGAATCAATTATCCTTCTAAGGGAGTTGCCAGGGATTATGCAGATTTCGAGTACAGACAAATAACTAGAGAACAGCCTGTGGTTAGCACATTCCAAACCACCCTAATCTTCTTTTTGCATAACAATTAGGAAGCCTAACAAAGCAGGACCTAGCAGCCCTTCCTGAAGGGACTTATGGAAATAGTAATAAGATCACTCTAGGGCAGCTGATGAAATGGAGTGAAGGTCAGACCCCAACAATTCCCACTTTTTATTTTATTTGAAAGCATCCAGGATCTGTCTTAGGTTGTGGAATGTGATAACCCTCTTTACCCATCATGGGGATGGGCAACAGCATGGTTGCTTCCCTGTCTTAGGTTAGCAAGGCATCCATTCCATCTTACCTGTCATTGATTCAAGGACTCATGTCTCCTTTAACACATGAAATCATACTTGGTGTGGGGGGAGGTCTTGCCTTTGCTGCTGTGCCAGCAGAATTTGCTGCATTGCATGATTTTTAGTCTGTTATTGCTGCCATCGGCTGCGAGAGCGATAAATGAGGAAAATTATACCTACACTTAGCACTCCAATCCAGGCGACAATGCCAGATCAATTTTTTAAGGGCTTTTGACATCCTGGTAGCAAGCCAAATAAAGACATTGGTGGAACTCGGCTCTCAATTAGACCCTTAATTTCTCTAATTAACAAAGTGCTTAAATTCCTAAACTTGTTGTTCCAAGGGCCTCTCATCATCTCATTTAGTTGAGATATAGATGTAGACAAACAGGTGTTACACAAATATCTTTGAACAGTGGGGAACAAGACATGTGAAATATCATACAACAATTCTAATTTTTGCATCAAGTTAGTTTAACAGCATTATGTCCACTTGTAACTGTTCATTAATTTGCTGTTGAGTACTTAGGGCAGTAGCAGTTTGTTCAGCCAATTTATTTATCACTGTCCCTGTGGCCACTGAATGGTGCATAGCCAGTCCCTCAGCTGTGGCAGCTGCAGTTGCAGCCACAATGGCTGTCACAATCGCCGCTGTAAATCTGAAGTCCCTTTAGGTTTGATAGACCTGAATGTTCTGGGCATTTGCCTCACTTCCACTGGAACAGGAATCATTGCAAGGACATGGACGAGGGAGGAGTAAGAATAAAGCCCAGTACGAATGCACCTGTCCCATCAGAAGCAGAAAGCTGATGTACAAGGCATTCTGGAATCCACTGGGGACCATCATTTTCCTGTGGAAAAGCACAAATACTACCTCGACCCCAGATGAAGACTGGGTCGGGTCCATGCCATTGATTATGAATGGGATCCCTCCACATGACCTGTGCATAGGGCTGACCACTAGGATGCCAATGGCGTTCAGCTGTGGTATTATTGTTAACATCCAAAGTTTAAAAATTCAGAATAAAAGGATATGATTAAGTAGGTCTCATGGGGCAGTATACTTCCCCTTTTTATTTTTAAGTAGATAATTTTTGATGGTGAGATGTGCATGATCCAGAATGCTTTGACCCTTTTTAAAATCTGTATTTTGATATAATCCTTATGAAATTTTTAGTGTTTCCAATCACTTTAAACCTTTTGTACTCTTTACATATAGAATTACACCTGTTAGAATTTTTTGTCTTAATAATTTTGCTTTTACTCATTTTTATTGTTAACTTAGGTTATCTATGAAATCTCAGGATATTAGACAAATATAAGCCATCTTCTTCCATTGAAGAAAAATCCTAGAAGTACTGAATGAAACACTCTAAACATTTATAGAACATTCTATTGGTTAACTACCTAGAAAACAAATATGTAAGCTAGTACTCTTAAATACATCTTTATTCTTATGTCTAAATGATTTAGATGCTTAAGTCACGTGAATTAAAGTCATTTGGATCCATTTTTTTTCCTTTTTTAAATCTAATTTATGAGCGCTCATCTATAAGCCAATTCGGTACCATGTTGAACACACATATAGCATACATGTACACAAATACACAGGACAGGTGCGCACACACACACACACACAAAACCAACAGGAAACAGATTTTAGAACCTTGTAATAATTGACTTTTGAATAAAGACAGCAGTAAAAACCATAATTTAAAAAAATTTGTTAAATAAGACTGATTGAAAAATATCTGTAGGTATATAAAATAGGTGAATTCACTAGTAAAATTGAGCTCAAGATCTGAAAAATGAAATGGCCGTATTTATTTTAGAAAAAGAGCATGCATAATATCTTTAGCATCAGAATTAGAGTTAGTCTGGGCATTGAAGGAATGAGAGCAGGCGAAATCCTCAGGAAGTTGTTTTTAAAGAATAAAGAAAACCTATATGGGATCTTTTCAATTTCCTTTTTGTGTCCAAATGAAGAGAAAACTCCTTAGGAATTAGTGATATTTGGTATTTTTGGATCTATCCTATCAGCTTTCTAAACTTGAGTCCCTATTACAGTTTTTCCAAAGTACAAGAATGAAGACCTCTTAAGCATATCTAAAGGCTAGGAACTTGGAGCAGTTGGCCTTTCCCTTAGACCTCATAGGTGCTTGAATTTAAAAGTTGCATTTCAAGCTCTTCCCCCCCCCCCCCCTGGTCTCAAATCAGTTTAGGTATTAGCTCATGTAATTTGCATTGTAAAAATGGCTAACTAGTTGGTGTTTCCTTTTTTTTTTTTTTACAAAGTTGCTAAACTGCAAAATGATAGAATGAGTTTTCTCTTGGGCATTTTTGGGTTATGTAGGCTAGTAGTGAACCTGGCATAACATGAGAATGAAGCTCCTTTCTGAATTAGTGGACATTCTTTTAGAGGGGGCTTTTGACGGTCAGCAATTTTGTCTCTCCTTTCCCTAAATCCTGCTGGAATTATTGCTGCCTTACCAGCGAGGATGTGAAGGTCTTTGTTTGTTACACACCAAAAACCTAGGGAATCCAGACTTAGTGGCGTTATTGGTATTCCCTCCACCTTTATAATATTTAATGCCCCACAGTAGAAAAGCAGCCTAGAGTGGTCTTCAGTTGAGGCCTTATTTAACATGGAGGATATTTGCCAATTAGTTGTACCTTTAAAATTTGTCTTATATGATTCTAAACATCTTTACAAAGGACAGAGACCAAACACTTTATTAAATTCTGCCTCCCTAAATTTCTCCAGGGGTTTTTGTAAACCATTACCTCATTAGATAAAGAGAAGTGTTTAAAGGTTATTGCACTGCATTAGTCTAGAAGCCCATCTTAACCTAAACAAAAAGCTTCTTATTAAGCTAGACTATGATATAGGCTATTATAATTCCTATACCTAAAAATTATTTTGTTATTGTAACCTTACTATAGATATTTCATAGCTATCCTAAGTCCTATAATTGTTAATCCTATAAAATATCTGTGTATCCTAATTTATGAGCTAAAAGGTTAAAGCCTAACCTTTACAGAGACAAAAAGGGTAAACACTTCTTAATTACTGTTAAGGAGTTAAAATTCAACAATAGATTATTTTTTCTGTACCTCACTAAGTGATTTTGTGTGGTCCTGAATGGCTTATCTTGGCAAAGTACTTGGAGAATGTAAAGCACCCCTTACTAATTTCCATAAGATCATAGTGGATAGGAGAAAGAACAATAAAAGACCTAGCAGTTTCTAGTTTAATGCCTGTGCCTTGCGCTTACAATATTTTGTGTAGGTCCATTACCTTTTGAGATTTAGAGCCTTTAGATCCCGTACATCTTGAAATAATCCTAATTCTTCAAATAATACTAATTCTTAAAAGAATCTTAATTTCCCCTCTCTACTTACCTCTGGCCAGAGCATTATTCAGGGGGTCCCTCATCGTGTCCATCATATTCAGGTCCCTGTTTGGGGTGCTACTTGAAAGTTATTGTGACCAAGTAAACGTATACAATCATTGAAGGCTCATTATAGTCTCCAGGCAAGGGGAACCCAAGATGATGTCATTCATATAAATTTAAAGAAGAAGATCGCTATGGACCTCCAAGGGTGAGAGCAAATTGGATATGTAACTTTGACAAATAGGGGGGCTGTTAGCCATTCCCTGGGGAAGTAAGGTCCAATCAAATCTTTGATCAGGTCTTTTAAAATTAAGAGAAGGGAGGGAAAAGGCAGACTTTTCCATATCTTTTGGGTGGAGGGGAATGGAAAAGAAATGATCCTTAATGTCAATAATAATCAAGTGATGATCGTTAGGGATTTGATCCTCCGACCTGTAATGCACACCAGGCAAGTGCTTAAGTGCTGCAACCTCTGAGCCATTGCTCTGGCCCCCCAGGCTCCCAGTGATACCTTGCGGCCGGACGGTTGCCCCCAGGGTTAGAGGTGGATGTGGTATGCGGTGAGGGCGGAAGAGAAGGACCCACCTTTAGCAGGCCATGGGGCCCAGCCAAAAGGAGAAAACACCCTGAGGTGGGGGAGATCCCCAGATTGGACTTGAGCTTCCCTAAGGAGCTGTTCAATTTGGTCCCACGTGTCCCAATCAAATAAGTTACTTTCAGGTAGCCAGGGGGCCACCCTAACAAATGTGGCCCATGTGGCTTTCTCTTGACCATCACTAAGCTCCAACCCTCTGCTCTTAAGGAGAATTCTTAGAATGGGGGACAAAGAGTACCACAAAAGGATCAGAGAAATTAAGGGCTCCCTATAGCAAAGAGAAGCCCAAACATTGGATTTCAAAAGTGTTGAGGTGATTTAGAAAATTCACCTTCAGTAGACATAAGGAGAGATTAAAAGGAAAGAAGGTAGGGCCCTAAGACCAGGGTTGTAGGCATACTCACCTGAATCAGAATTTACTCAAAGTCTTCTTGGCGGGCAATGTCCTGTGGTGGGGGGGGGGGGCATGAGCAACTTCTCACACGGGGCACCAATTGTCGCTGCCCAGGCATCCCTGGGCGTGGGCAGGGCAATCCAAACCAGCCGGACTGCCCCCCGGGAGTCGATCAGGAGGATGAGTTGCGCGGCCGGACCCCAGATCCCCCTTGATGGGGGAAATGAGTCAACCACACACAGCGGATGGCAGCCCAGAATCCATTTATTTTTAAGGCACATGGATTTTTATAGGGAGAGGAGACAGCTAAGGAACCAATGGTAAATCAGCAGACTGGCTTATCGCAGCCAATGAGGGACTGCTATGTTGGTGTTGTCAGCTATCACCAACCGGAAGGTACAGAAAGAAAGAGGAAGCAGCCCTCAGGCGCAGGTGTGCACTCTTTTTTTTTTGCTCAGAGCACTCAAAGCATGAAAGTGGAGGAGAGGAAGAAGTGTCATGGCGTCTGGCGCAGCGTTTTTCTTTTGCGCAGTGCTCAACAGGCCACGATGCTTATTTTTATGTATCAACTTGATTGAGCTCCAGGATGCCTAGTTTTTTAGTCAAATATTATTCAGCATTTACTTTATAATGTATTTAGGATAAGATGAACAGTTATCAGTAGACTGAGTAAAGCTGATTCATATCCGTCATGTAAAAGGACCTCATCCAAGTTAATTGAAGGTCTTAATAGGAATAAAACAACAAACAAAAATAAATTATTTTTCCACAAAAGGATTGTTGCTGGTGAATAAATTTTGAGCTATAACTTGATCTTGTCCCTTGCAACCAAACACATTCTGAATTGATGTGGCATTGGAGCTTGAGCCATCATATGCTGGGACTAGAACTGTAGCATTGTTCTCAAGGCTCTCATGCCTTGGCACTTACATCAGACTAACCCATTGGCTATTCTGAGTCTTCAGCTTTCTAACCTATCCTATGGATCTTGGAACATGCCAGACTCCACAACTGTATGAGTCAATTTCTTTTTTTTTTTTCTCCTTTTCTTCTTCCTCCTCCTCCTTCCTCTTTCTCTTTACCTTTTCCTTCATTCTTTCTTTCAGTATAGTGTTGAAGAATCAAACTCAGAAGTACTTTATTCCCTGAGATACACCCCTATCCCTTTTTGATTTTGATTTAGTCCTACGAAGTTGCCCAAACTGGTCTCAAATTTGCAATAATACTGCCTCAGTCTCTCAAACTTCTGAGATGACTGGTATGTGTTACTGTACCTGGGGAGTCAATTTCTTATAATAAATCTTTCTCTCCATGTAATATACATGTAATATATAATTTTGTATAAAATCATATAAAATATCTATATCTATTAATATTCATGTCTATGTGTATATCTGTGTATCCCATTGGTTATGTTTCTCTGGAAAACATTAATACACTGTCCTAACACATTGATTATTGGAAGATTAAGTAGAAAATATAAGAAAAGTATAAATAATGCTTTCTGCTTATTGAAGAAAGAGGGGAAGTGAGAGAGAGAAAGAAAAAATCAATTTTATTTACTTTTTCAAGTGACCTTCATTGCTCAGACACTTTTTTTGTGTATGTAGGGCTAGAGTTGGAACTTGTACACCTATGCATGCCAAGCAAGCACTGCAACCACTGAGCTACTGCTCCAGCCCCCAAATACGATTTTCTTAATGTAGCCGTTTATACAACCAGGCAGCAAGAGCAATTGAATTATATCAAGGTATAAAACAAAAAGTAATAAAATTCTGTTGTTATTAAAATATTTGAATTGGAGCAAAAATCTAACAGATTTCAGGTTGAAGTAGAAAATGAGATGTTTCACTAATTAGCTTTCATTAGGAAAAAAACCAAGGAATAAAAAATGGGAAATCCAACAGAAGTTAAACATTTTAAAAAAATCATTGATTACAAAATTCTGTTTAAATTTAAAATTTTAAAATGTTGATATAAAAAAGTGACGTGTTCATTCATTCAGTGTAAGAAGTGAGTCTGTTCTGTTTACTTTAATTCAGCCATTTCATAAGTATTAATTTAGCTTGTGCTAATATGAGGTGGTGAGAGTAAAACAATACATCCATACAGAACCTGGTTTCAAGCGCATTTACATTTGATGAAGAAAAGTTACATTGAAAATACTTAATAGTCAAAGTGAAGGTAAAGTATTATAGAAGGTATAATTCCAAGACATTATGGTGACATGAAAATTAAGAGTCACATTGTACTTGCCTTGAAAAAGGAGAGTTCAGAAAGGTTAAGGAAGCTTGTGTGAATGGAGTCTATAAGGAAGTCAGTATTGGTTTGATAGACATGTTCTCAGAGTGTAGGAAATGAGAAAGGTGATAATATAAGAAAATGCAGAGACTTGACAGAACACATTTAGAGATAGTAATTTGTGCATATGAGTATAAATTTGTGAAAGGAGATATTGATTCTTGAAGAAAAGTTGAGAATGTAAAAACATTCACGTTTTCCTTCTTTATTCTGTGTGTGGGAGATAATTTTTTCTTTTTTTAAAAATAGTTGAGTTTTTATTTCTCAAGGTTTTGTTTGAAATGAGCCATTCATTTTTCTGAGCTCCTTTTTCCAGTATTAGCCTGAGAAAACTGGGAATAAGTTTGACCATTCACTATTATGTTTAGTTTTCAAACTTATTTACATAGGTTATAGTTTTTTTTAAATCATCTGATGATTTTGCCACTATATAACAGGTGATTCCATTTGTTTTATCTCTTAGACAAAGATACTCATGTCTGAAACTCACTTACTAAGCCAGTGTCATAAGTGTAGATGATTTATGAATACAGCAGTTTCTGAAATAAATATGGTGGTGAGTGAGAACAGATAAATTCATGCTGCACAACCAAACACTACAATGACAACAGCAAACATAATGGACTTCTTCAACGAATGTTTGTTTTCTGTTCACATATCATGTCATAGAGAGTTGACAGAGGACAGACAAATCTGTCTTCAGAGATTTTAGATGGTGGAGGGCTTACTGTCTTTGACCTACAGCAATTTGGATGTGACCTCTTCCTTCCAGTAGCAGAAGAAGGGGGATGAAAAATACAGATTGTTCTGACATTTGGAGTTGGAAAACATGATTTCTGCCAATATTTCATTAGCCAGGACATTTAAGTTCACTCCATTTAACTATAGTAGGCTGGGAATTTCAGAGCAAGGAAGAGTATTTGTATCTCTTGGAATTTTATATATTTTTGTTTCTTAATAAATTTAACCATTACCCTTTTTATGAATATCTTGTAATTTTATTGATTAATTATATTTCTTAAGATCTTTGAGCCATGCTGTATGAATAATTTTTATCTCTTAATAATAAATTTAGGTTTTCTTTTAAACATTTATTTAATCTGTTTTGTGATTTAGGAGTTAGGATAAAGAGTACAACAATTATCATGGAAGTTCCTTCTTTCTGAAATTACATAGTATGATACCATTATATCTACCAAAAGGTGTATATTTTCAGTGCAGTTGTTCATATGGGAGGGACTGCTGATTCAACCTCTGATATGACTTCCTCCACATTATTGATTCTCGTTCTTTCAATTTATGCCTATGTAAAATTCAAAAAATATAGGAAATAAGATTTAAAACAAATGCAAAAGAAATGGTACCTTTGACATGCCCTTTATTCTGGATCACACATTTTATTTATAGGACTTTGTGCCTTTATACTCTGGCATTGTTTATTTTTACCATTATTTATTTATTTTTTATTTGCTGACACTTTAAAAAAATTCTGCATGGAATTCTAAAACAGCAATGCAATTTTCAAATATAACCTCATGTACCATGCTTGGCTTTTAAATTTTCTCATGGTGTTATTTGAAAACCAAACTATTTTCATATTAATAAAGTATAATTAGTTAGAATTTTGAAATTATGCTTCCAATCATATATCTAAAAATATTAACTAACCTGAAGATAAATGTTTTCTCCTATGCATATTCTAGAAATTTTAATGTTAGGTTTTACATTTAAGATAGTAATTTGTTTTCAGTTAATTTTTGTATAGTTTATTTATTTTTTTGAATTTGAAAGGTTAAAATATGTCAGCCCTACATTTAAAAATATTTTTTCTTTTTCCTCATTGAAGTGGATACTATCAAATTTCCCTTGATTGACAAACAGGTAGAGCACGTTTCTAGGGTATAGATTCTTTTATTTATCTATATGCCTATATTTTGTCATGTCACAGGTAGGTGGCAGAGGACTGGCAAACTTATCCTGAGACATCGACAGGGGAGATTTCACTGTCTTATAAGTATACCACTTGGAACGTGCAGTCTCTTCCATCACATGAATAGAGCTGTAGCTTCGCCTCTAACTTTTGTTCTCTATATCCTCATCCTTAAATCAGAAAAAAAGAAGGTAAGTGTTTTCACAAAAGCAAACACATTTTTAACTTGAACATAATGAAATATTCATAAGACCAGAAGAAGTACAATTTGTCAACAAGGAAAGTCAACAGGTATGCACAGTAATACAACATCGTTGTGATTAAACTTTATGTTTCAGCATTGGTTGGGGACAACATAAAACTTCCATATTCTGATTGTTTTATACTTTCTTGTGATGCTAGGCCTCACACATCCCAGGCAAATACTTTATCATTGAGCCACATCTTTACAAGTTCAATATTGTCTTGTCTGTGTTAATTTTTATTTCATGTTCTCTTTCTCAGCTGTGAAGGAGAGCTGAGGAAGAACAGTCTGTGTACTCCTATACAACAGTGGCCAACCACTGAGTGGAACTATTATGTCCTACTAGAAGTTCATGAGGGAGTAGATGAATTTCTCCAGTGGAGATGATGTTGAAATGTTTTACTCTCTAGTTTTCTTTTAATTATGAATACAAGACTGATTACCAAATTCTTACTAGTGTTTAACACCATATGCCTACATTACTTAGTACCAGTATCATTTTTATGTTTGAAGATGTATATCTTATTTTTTAGGTTTTTGGAGCTGGTGACCTTGTGACACTAGGTTTTAAAAGGATTCAATAAAATTATGCATTTGAAAATTGTCCAGTGTTTTGCATCTTTACCTTGCTGTGATTAAAAGTGGAAGAGACATTGTTTCAAGCTTTTTACATCCTACCTGAAAACAAAAGTTACAAACATGACTCTGTGACTGTATTTCAGAAATTTTTGACATAACAGAACACTGCTTCTAAAACTGAGCTCTGCTCCCTCCTGGTTTTGCTGAATAACATAAATCTCCACTCAACACATATGTGTCTTTTACTGAAACTGATATTCTCTGAGATTTTTTATGAAATCAATAACACAATGCTTCTTAGGGGTAGGAGACTAGAGGTCTATAAATTTGGAGTCAGTACAAATGCCAAATTTTCAGAATTTTAATGGAGGAAGTGGTAATAAAACTGACAAACCAATGGTGGGTTCACAAGGTGGAAGGGACTTAACTAAAATTGATTGATTTTGGAGAACATTCAGAAATAGACAATGAGAATGATATCCAAGATTCCTCTTTGCGAGACTGAACAATGTAGAAATCTGAAGCATTTCAAGTTTAGAGATACATAAATAAATTTTGTAAAGAAAATAGCACACATTAGTTGAGTTCTTTTTTGTATGCATGCACTGAGTTAATATCTTTTAGGATATGTTGTTTTATTTAATTTTTGCAATACTTTTAGGATAGAATTTATTTTGAACACAATTGCAGAGTCTAAGGGAAACAGTCTGAGTAAAATTGAGAGACATGAGACTTTTGGGGCAGAGAGTAGAACATAGTATAATCCAGAATTTCCAAATCTTAACACTATTGATCTTGTAGGGCTAGATAATTCTCCAAGTGAGCCATTCTGTGCATTACAGGATTAATAACCTGCCTTCTACTCAGTAGATTCTAATAACTCTCCACCCCTGCCCAGGTTATGATATCCAAAGAAGTCTCCAGATAGTTCCAAAGGTCACATGGGGTAGAGCAAGTGAGAAGGATTTGAGAACAAACTATCTAATCTCTTACTTTAAACTTGATGCTACTAGCAAACCTTATATTTTGCATCTCAGAGTTCAATATGTATTTTTGTTTTGAAATTTATAAACTATAAATATGAAGCACTGCTGCTCTAAATAAAAATAGTAGTATAATGTAATGAATACATTTTATCAGAATATTGGGGGGGAAAGTGAAATTTTCATGGTTTGATAGCAATTTTAATATAAAACATGCCTAATTAGTGATATTAAAGAATCCACTAACCCATTTTGTTTTGTTAGATTTTATTAATAAATTTAAGTTGCTCTTTCAAATCCATAAAAATCCATCAGTCTTTAGTCTCTAGACAAGCACACACTTTTCAAGGTCATTTTGAGAATTGATAATTAACCTAAATATAGGTATTTTACAGTAAAGGTCTTTTGTCATACCTAATTAAAGAAAAACAGTTACATTTACATGTCCCATAAATTTATGTCTTACAAGTATGTTAATAACATTGTAATTTAAATGATGTTACCATAATTTTCCTCAAAATAAAATGGTGTAAGGAAATGTAATATCTACCAAGATGGCAATAGTATTATTTGCATCTTCATCTTCTGTTAAACTTTTATAAATCACACAAACTCTCTCTGAATCAAAGATTTGCAGATTAAAGACAGAGAACAGAAAATTCCTAGCTTAGTAAAGCACATTTGTATTAAATCTACAAATATAAGAGGAATTCCAGGATCCTCTTAACGTATTAAAACCATCTTCATTTTAAGTTTGGGAACCAGATTATAAAAACGAAATATTATTTAGGAAAAAGTTAAATGGGTTTAAGTAACAAGATTAATTGGAATATCTGTGGAAATCTAGCTAATTGAAAACTACAGTAAAGTAGACTTCCATGCATTAGAATCAAGATTTTAAGTAATAAGTATGTGCATTTTTAGCTAAGCAATAAAACAAGTGTTAACTAGAAAACAAAGAGGGATGATTAACAAATAAGAGGGCACATTACAAAGAATACACTCTAATTATGAATTTATACTGGTTTTTCTAGTCAGGAGTTTATATGTACTAATTCAAAATTTAATACATAGTATTGACTTAGGTACTTGGTAAGGTTTTCTACTCAATTTTGTCATTGAGAAAAGTGATATCCATGTATATTCTCCAGGATTCCTATGAGTATTAAGGATTTATCATCCTTGCTTAAGGTCAGAATTAGTCTTCATGGAGACAAAGGTGGAAGGTAAAGTAGCATAAGTCTAATTGGACTTATTAGATATACTCAAGACCTAAGATATAATTAACTCATCATAGTCTCACAACCTGTTTAGTGTGGATGGGTGGGATGGGTAAATATAAGATAATAAGTATAAAATAATAATGTAATTCATGTTTCAAAATAGCTAACATTTTATTCTTTTATTCAGAAAAATAAGCATAATACAGAACTGTATAATCCTCGATTAACAATGACCAATACGTGCTAAACTTGTTTCATGTACATTCTCATTGATTCCTTTTTTCCTAATCTACATGAACCAAATGCCAATAAAATAATATTTCTATTACATATGCTGGTATATGTCTCAAAAGATAATTACTTTAAAAACATAAAATTTAAACTCAATAAGACAACTACAACAGAAATAAAACATGTTTTCAATATCAATAAATACAGCATTATTTTAATCTCTGTTTAGAACAGTTTGAAAATAAATATTAATATTCACACATATAGTTGAATGAAGACTCTCAATTACAATTTTTTAGGTATTTTTCTTTCTTTTTGTTTAATATGAAGTATAATCTGAATCTAATGAATTTCACATACCGTATTTATACCTTTGTAGAATTGTGGGTCCACATACATATTACCTATATACCTACACATGTTTGTATGTTTACATAAATGCACACACACACATTGAGTTGAAATATGTAATATTTCCTATACCCTAGAAATTTGGTCTGGGCACTTTCAGGGCAATTTTACCTCCATAATCAACTACAAGCCACATCTCTGATTCTCTAATTACAGATATTTTGGAGCTGTGTTTTAATCTCTTTATTCTGACATTATTTAGTATGCAGCATATAAAGCCAAATTGTTCCTTCAATATAATGAGATTCATCTATTTCTTGCATGTATCAGTTACTTAAAGATATTGTTAGGTAGTATTCTACTATCTTGAATATTCTACAAATTACTTCCCTGTTGACTTGTGGATAAGCAATTAAGCAGTTTCAAATTTCAGGCTACTATAACAAATATTTTTTGATTATATGTTTTTATTTCTTTTGATTCAATGCAGAGAAGAATGCATTTTTCACAGAATAGGTATATTTTTACCTTTACCAATATTTTTCAAATATATTTTCCAAGCAGTTACATCAGATTACACTTTCATAAGCAAAAAGAAAAATAAATTTCTAACATATTTGAGTCACTTAAAAAAAAAAAAAAGATCATCCTAGGACTGAGAGAAGATGGTGGGATACTTCAATGCCATTGCCAATGCATTTTTTAGGGCCCTCTTCATCAAATACCACATCTGCTTCAACCTGGAGAGGCAGATTGATTCCACCTTCAAGAACAGACTTTGAGATAAAGAGAGAAACAAGCCAGTCAAGGATAGAGCTTATCTTACCGAAGTACCTTACCTTAAAGATGAAGAATTTGTTCAGAAATTATCTCTTGAAAGACAACTTGGTTAAGAGTGAGTAGCTCAAGGTGAGTAGCAGAAAGGCTCGGACCATCTGACAAATGCATTTGCTGTCTGTGGACACCACAGCAGTTGGTGGAAAGCTTTCATCAAACTCTTCCACCACCAGCTTTCCAGATGCTTCTGCTTAAGCTCCAACGATTAGTCATAAAATTGTTATGTGGTCAGAGGGGGGTTGAAGCTGATGTGGAATCAGAAGCAATGGTGACATAATATAATGTAAAAACCAAAAAAGCTCCAAAACAACAATAACAACAACAAACAAAAACAAAACAACAACAACAAAAACCAAACCCTTAACTCGGAAGTTGGTCAGCTCTGGGATGACAGGATGTCCTACGCTGAAATATACCTAAATTAATGTTTACTTTGAATAGATCCATTTTTCCATTTTATTTATTCTTTGCAGTAAAAAAGTATATTCTGATAGGATTCTTTTTATTAAAAAAAAAACTCTGAGTTATCAATATGTGTATGTCATTTATTCCTAAGACATACAGTTAAAATGTACATAAAATGTAATATGTCTTAGGTTAAAAACACAGTGTTTGGTTTTAAAAGATAGACCAAAAAAAAAAAAAAAGAAGTGTACACAGCTTTTAAGATAGTAAATTTTATATAAGAATATTGGATGGAAAATTGACCATTTCAGTGAAAACAATATTGTCATCTTTGAGAGATCTTTTTTAAAATTTATTTAATCTGTTAAGCATGTGAGGTGTGCTGCTGTCCTGTGTTAACAATGTCACCCTCTACCTGTGCATCAGGCTTGAATGTTTTGTTTAAATCAGTGAACTTGATGTGTTCTGGATATTTATATCCTTCTGTATGTTTTTTTTTTTTCTGTGTGTTTTGGTACTAGATACTGAATCCACAGTTGCTTTATCACTGAAGTACTACACCTAAGTAATTTTAAATTTTTATTTTAGAAAGGGATCCTGCTAAGTTGCTTAAGGTTTCACTAAGTAGCTGAGGCTCACCTTGAGCCTGCTATCCTATTGTCTCAGCCTCCAAAGTCACTGGGATTGCAAACCTGTGCCACCATGTCCAGAAATCTCCTTATACATAGATCACATTCCTGACGTTAATTGCAAATAACGTCAAGAATGTGATCTATGTTCACCCTCATCTTGCTGCCTGTGTTTCTCCAGACTGTGACTTTTCTCACTTGTCTAACTAGGAAATTGGTCTGCTCATCCCTGAAGTTTTTTTTTTTTTTTCATCTTCTAATTAATTTAGTCTTGTTCAGCATCTTCAAGTCCACCTTCATGTGAGCATATTTGGACTACAGGCTTTGCATTTTTTTATTCTCTGAATTTGTCATGCTTTCATGAGTAATTATTTTTTAATTGATCTTATTATAAACAGTATAACGATTGTTTAAAATTTTCACTGAAATGATATAATTCTTGCACTACTCTATAAATTAATTGGAAATTTAAATAACCTTTTAGGTAACTGGAATGATATCCTTATAAAATACTTTCCACCTTTTTTCCTTTTATTTTCAATGTACCCCTTTTACTCTAATTCAGATTCACCAATTCATTTTGTGAGAAGAGAGCAAGGTCAAATTTTATTTTATTAGATAAATATGGAGATACAATTGAGGGAGAATCATTGTCAAACAATCAAGAACAAATGTATATATACATAGTTATCAAAGACTGATGTCATGCCATGGATGCCTCCCTTGGGTTCCCCTCGAATCTATGTTTTCCCCAGAAGAACCCATGAGTTCAATAAATATCTGATGGAGGGCAGAGATCTCCTTCTGAGATGATTTCCCCATGTTCATACCCTCCAATCTCCTAGATATCCTTCCTAAGCCCTTTCTCCACCCTATCCTCCACCCTATGCCTCCAGGTATCCTAGGCAATCTTCCCCTGTTTGCATAAAAACTCATATAATTTGAGGTTATTATTAGCTTAGCCATCTAACACACTGCTACCAAATATATTCTAGCTTCCAAAAAAGAAATCATTCAGCCCTTGAGTCTCTGAGATTGGGATACTTCACTGAGCATAATTCTTTCCATCTCTATCTATTTGATTTCAAAAGCTATAATGTTGTCTTCTCTAAAGGCTGAGTAGCATTCCATTGTATATATGTACCAAAGTTTTTGTATCCATTCGTCCTGTGAGGGGAATCTGGGTTGGTTCGATAGTCTAGCTATAGTAAGTTGAGCTGCTATAAACATTGATGAAGCCACATCACTATAATACGCTGATTCTAACTCTTTTGGGAGAATACCCAAGAGTGGGATAGCTGGGTCATAAGTTGGTTCCAGCCCTAATTTTTCGAGGATTCTCCACACTGCTTTCCATAGTGGCTGAACCAGTTTGCAGTCCCACCAGCAGTGTGACAGTGTTCCTCTTTTCCCTCAGCCCCTCCAGCATCTGTTGCTGTTCATAATCTTCATTTTTGCCACTCTAACAGGAATGAGATGGAATCTCATTGAACTTGTGATTTGCATTTCTCTTATAGCTAATGATGTAGGGCATTTTCTCATATATTTATGGGCTTTCTGGACTTCCACTGGTGAGAAGTTTCTTTTCAGATCCGTAGCCCATTTATTGATTGGATTATCTGTGATTTTGCTGATTCAATTTCGCTATCTGTGATAGGTTGGTTTAGATTTTCAATGTCCTCCTGTGTTAATGAGGGGATATCATATGTGTCCAAGTACATGTCCATGTCCTCTAGATTATCAAACTTGACAGAGTATAAATTTTCAAAATATGATCTGATAATCTTCTGGATTTTGGTTGAGTCTGTGGTGATACCACCATTTTTATCTTTAATTTTGTTAATTTGCTTCACTTCATTCTCCCTTTTAGTGAGGTTGGCAAGGGCTCTGTTATTCTTGCTTATTTTTTCGAAGAACCAACTCTTTGTTTTGTTAATAATTTGTATTGAATTTTTGTTCTCAATTTCGCTGATTTCAGCTAATTTTAGTTATTTCCTATTTTCTATTAGCTTTGGGATTGGATTGTTCCTCTTTTTGTAGGTGTTTGAGTTGTAGCATAAGGCTATTTATCTAGGCTCTTTCTAGATTTTTGATGTATGCACTCAGCGCTATAAATTTACCTCTTAAGAATGCCTTCATACTGTCACACAGATTTCGGTATGTTGTTTCCTCATTCTAATTCATTCTAATTCATTTCTTGATTTCTGCTCTAATTGCCCTTTTATCCATCCTTTGTTTAAGAAGTAATTATTCATTTTCCAAGTTTTTGAGTAGTTTCTGTGTTTCTCTTGTTGTTGATTGCTAAGATCATAGCATTATGATACAACAGAATACATGGGATTATATCCACCTTTTTATGTTTGTTAAGATTACCTCGGTGAACTAGGATGTAGTATATATTGGAGAAGGATCCATAAGCTTCTCAGAAGAAGGTAAATTAAGCTGTCTTAGGTTGGAAAATTGTGTAGATGTCTGTTAAGCCCAAATGATTAATAGAGTTGTTCAGATTGGAGATGTCTTTATTAATTTATTTTTGATGATGTGTCCAAGGTTGATAGTGGTGTATTGAAGTCCCCCAGTATTATTGTGTTGAGATCAATAAGGGATTAATGTCCTTAAGTATTTTTTCCTTATATTTGGGGGGTTGTAATTGGGGGCATAAATGTTCATTATCATTATATCTTCTTGATGAACTGTCCCTTTTAGTATGATAAAGTGTCCCTCTTTGTCCTTTCTTACTAGTTTTATCTAGAAATTAATATTATCAGAAATTAGGATTGCCACGCCAGCTTGCTTTTTTTGTGCATGTTTGGCAGACATTTTGCCAACCTTTCACTTTCAGTCTGTGTCTATTTTTGAGTGTTAATTGTTTCTCCTGTAGACAGCATATTGTTGGATTTTGTTTTTTGATCCAGTGGGCCAGTCTGTGTCTTTTAATTTGGGCATTGAGACCATTCACATTCAGAGTTAGATAGATAAAGACATGGGAGGCTGAGTCTCAGACTTTGTGACTATTACAGAATTTTGAGTCATCTTGGAAGTCAATTTGTGTATAATGTGGTTATTGACTCACCCTTGTTTAAGGATTTAGGGTATCATTAGCATTTTCTTCTCAATAAAGAATACCTTTGAGAATATTCTGTAGTGCAGGATTTGTGTTCATGTATCTTGCTAACATGAGTTTGTCATTGAAGTATCTAAATTCCCCATCATATTTAAAGCTAAGTTTTTCAGGGTATATTATCTTTGGCTGGAAATTACTATTTTTCAAAGCTTGAAAGATATTGTTCCAAGCTTTTCTGGCATTCATTGTTTGATCTGAAAAATCCATAGTGATCTGAATTGGTTTGCCTTTGAATGTGATTTGGGGCTTTTCCCTAGCTCCTTTTAGAATTCTCTCTTTAATTTCTCTGTTATTCATTTTGTATATGACATGTATTGGTGAATTTCTCATTCGATTAGGCTTGTTTGGTGTTCTATAAGCATGTTGGATGTGATATTCCGGATCAATTGTAAGGTGAGGGAAGTTCTAACTTATGATTTTGCTTAACAGATTCTTAATGCCTCTTGTCTGGAGTTTTCATCCAGGCCAATGATTCTCAGATTATTTCTTCTCATCTCATCAAATATTATTTGGAAGTTCTGGTCATGTAATGTAAGTTTCTCATCTTGTTTATCCTCTTTGAACTCAATATTGCTTAACTTATCTTCATTATCTGATGTACATTCTTCGAGAGCTGAAGATCTATTTTCAGTGGAGTTTACTCTAGTGTTAGTATTTTCCAGTGAAGATTTGATTTGTTTAACTGTGTTTTTCAATTCTGATATCTCTGCTAAATCTCTTTTCTTTGTAATTCTAATCTTTCATCTCATGGAATTGCTCCCTTATTTCCTTATAAAAGTTGTCTCTTATCTCTTGAAATTGTTCCCTGATCTCTTTCCTTAATTCTTCTTTCAACTCTTTGATTGAGTTACTAATCATAATTTTGACAGAATATCTTTGGTTTTCATCTAGGGCCCCGGCTATTGGATCCTTGGGTGGAGAGCTGTGAGGTTGATGAGGGGAGTTATTTTCCCTTTTCCTCATTTTCAGAAATAAGGAGTGTGTCTTGGAGTTCAATCTTGTTACTCTTGTAGGGGTAATTGGAGCTTCTTATGATTTTGTTTCGTTGTGATGGGGAGCAAGCTGGGCAATTCAGACCTATAGGTGCCAAACCAATCTGTCAGAACTTGAGAGTACTATACAGTTTCAACTAGAACAGATATGATGATGACTAGCACCCATAGCAGCAGTTTTCTTTTAGGGAGCTCTCACAACATATTATGATAGCAAGGAAGTACCCATTTTGAAGAATGTCTATTTCTTCAGATAGCAGGGCCTCTGTAATTGGGGAAAAGAAATGGCTAGGAAGTCAAGGAGGTGAATTGAGGAGGTAAGTTACCACACCTGACTTAGAATAAAGAGGAGCAAGTGATTGGGGGGATTAGGTTATTTGATTAGGAATAAGGAAAACATAGAAATGGTGTGCAGGTGGGGTAAAGATTTTGGGTGAGGATGAGAGAAAACCGCATATATTTAGGAACTGCCAGAGTACAGGGGAAGAAGAGGTTACTATGGGGTGTGGTTCTCTTCACCCACAGGAGACTGAAGGGTATTTTGCTATCTTAAAGTGTTTTCCTGTTTGGATCCCCATGCTATAGAGACAGGAGTTGGGTTTAAGAAGACATAGAGAGAGTAGGGACCAATCACTAATACATACACACAGATAAATATTTACATCCACCAATACCAATTTCAGTATTAACTATAAGGCAAAAAAGGATTAAAAATGATTTAAAAAAACCAAAACAGAAAAAACAAAAATGTTAAAAAGTTAGAAGTTGAACAAATTATATTATAGTCCAAGAGGATCCTTGTTTAAAAAAAAAAAACCAAGAGGCAAACAAAAAACAAAACTAGTTGGGAAAGTTCTGATTTTTTGCCTGCTAGATCAGTGAGCATGTACCGTGGAGGAATGTGTTCAAATCTGCCATCTAGCTGGGGATTCTAAATAGTTGATGCAGTTTTGTTATCTCTAGTGACCTGGTTTTTCCTAGAGGATCTCCTCAAAATTTTCTGTTGCAGAGGGGTACAAGATCCTGCCCTCTTCCACTTCTTGTGAGGATAGATTTAGCACCCCATGAGCTGCATTCCTGGGCTGATTATTTCCTGCCTGTCCACACTCCAGAATTTCTTAAGGTGGGGGCTCAGAAGCTGTAGATAGTTGAGTTGATCCTAGTGAAGTTGTATGGGGCTCTGATTATTGCAAGGAGGATGGCCAGATTGAAACTCGCTTCCCTGGGATCACTGATGTCCCACTCTGGGTGTCTTATGACCTTCAGAAGCCCCAAGAGCTGCTCTATTCTGGTTGACAGAAACCTGGCAAGGGAAGACATGTGTGAGGGTCCAGATTGTGCCAGTATTTATGTGGTTCTCAATTGCAAGCACTAGCGGGCGCCCACCTGAAGAGTTCAGAACTTATGGAGTCTTGACTATGCACAGGGCTCAGATGCTAAGGGAGAGCCCAGGCTGCTGCTTCTGATCAAAGGTTCCTGAGGTTAATGTCAGACCTTGCCTTGTTAGAGAGTTACGGGCAGCTTTTGGGGAGTCTGAGGCAGGCAGTCCCCTTGAGAGGGATATGCCCTCCTGTAACAAGATCTGTTCACAGACTTCTCCTATTCTGGTGTGTAAGGGGGCAGGCAGGACTTCACCATCTGAAAGATTTGTGAGCTGGAGACCCCTCTCCAGCTCTTAGTTCCACACAGCCCCTTGGGCTGACAGCCAGGTCCCAAGCTGGTAAATTCTGTTTTTCTGACCATGGAGACTGAGGCCCCAAATCCATGCTTAAACTGTGGGTCTGGCTTCACTTTTGCTGAGTGAGCATCCAGCCCCTCCCTCAAGGAAACCTCACAATGGTGGGCAGTGCCGGCCAGCTGTGGCATGGCCGTGGCACGCTATAGTTTCACTATTGCAAGGGATTAATTCCCCGAGCTATAGAATCAGCTCTTGCAAATTATGAGCGAGCAGGTTAGAGAGCGTTGCCCACTGTGACCAGGTTAGGATACCAGGTTAGGATTCTTGCGCGTTTCCTCCCCTGCAGTGTAGCTTTGTCCTACCATAGGATACCACCTCCACTCCTGCAGCCTGAAGTGTTTCTCAGGAGTGTCTCGGATCACTGGTGGTGGGGTGGTCATCATGTTCCTCCCTCAAGGTCAATTTTTTTAAGAAAAGTCTTGGAAAGAATAGATGAGGATGTAGCAAGAGGGACCTCTTACTCTCCAATAGTGGCGTATTATCTGAAGTCATAGACTCAGTTGTTGCCTGAAAATGATGTCCTTTTTACCTATTTGCATTTGCTGTTCTGAACAGCATTTCTCATTGTATGAGTTTCCTGTATTCCAGCTAAAATGCTGTGGAGACATCCCTAAGACTTTCCTGTATACTAGACTTTATTTTGGCATACTTATAAACTTTTCTTACCTTTATCCTGAGATTCATTATAATGGTGATGTGGTGGGAAGTGTTTGAACCCTGGTTCTAGTTTCTGCCCCTGGTTAGCTGCCCTACCTTGGGTGGTTTTCCTCATCTTTGAAATTAGCTCTAGTAGTCTCACTGTAAAACTAAAATACTGAGCTAAGTAGTGTTTTCCTGATGATCAGACACACTACCCTTTTGGGTGCAATAAACACAGCAAACATGCTGGTTAATGAGTTTAACTGCTAGGAACCCAAATCCAAATCATTGTGGTGGTGACTGATCAGAGATTGAGCAGGCAGCCAAGAAGTAATCTTTTGATCAAGCCCAGACAAGGATAGAGGGCAAGAGGGAGACCAAAGTTGGGCAGGAAATGAATTATCTACATTTTATTACTATACTGCTTTCTTTTTAGTTGCAGTACTTCCATTGATTTATTAATATTTCCAGCTATAAAATCATATCGTCTCATCTATAATATTTTCATCACTTCTCCCAGATTGTGTGACTGTTTCTTTTCTCTTGTCTAATTGCAAGGTTGCCTACCATAATATAAAATGCAATGGAGAAAGGGGGCATGATATTTTTGATTTTAGCAGAAAAATGTATTTGTGTCTCCATGAAATAAAATGGAGGACTTTGTTTGAAAGCATATTATTCTATCAGCTGTCTTTTTATTCAGTTTTTAATAAAAGTGAGTATTCAGTTCCTTTTTTATAATTTATGATTACCATTTGCCTTTTTCTTTATCGTACCATGATCATGTGAAACATTAAATGATACTGAAATATTCAGATTAGTGTTGGTAGAAACTCCATTCATTGATGATTTTTCTAAACTTTTTTAGCATTATGGATGCTATTGCTTTTTTATAATTTTGCATTTATATTTATAAATATAAATGCATATTTATATTTATGTCTTTATTTGATGCACTTTTTGACAGTTGTGCAAATAATTTTATCCTTTCATTATAAAACTGATTCAGGTGTTTTCCTTCTTTTTCTATGCTCTAGAATAGGTTAAGTGGCATTGAATTATTTGATTTTAAAAGTTTTCTGCACAAATTTTAACAGTAAATTTAGTACAATTGCTGATACCAATTATCAATCAGAGTAAATATTTAATATAATATAATAAATAATGTGAGACTATAAAGTCCTTCAACTCAGTTTGAAGTAATCATATTAATATATGTCTTTGGAGGCTTTTTACTTCAAAATGGCCACTTTGGGAATATGAAGTGGTATTTTATCATTTCTTATTAAAATGTTAATTAAATCATTTTGGAATTTCACGAATATATGTTTGTATGATATTGATAAATATTGTCATCTATTTTAATACTTATTTTAGATTCACAGATTTCTGTAGGTTAATTTTTTATTATCACTTCTGTTATTTAATTCATTCATTCACAGAAGGATGCACTGATTTCACATATTATTTTCTGTGCTCTGCTGTCATGTATTAAGCATAAGGTTAATTTTTGTTTTCCTAACTTGAATAAATTAGTAATTTATGATTCAAAGCTAAAGATGACTAAATAGTTCCTAAGAGTATACATACTATGACACTATACTTTATATATCATATGTTAATGAAATGATCCTCAGAAATGATAATTTAACAAACAGTCTAATGGGAAGTTCTAATGAAACCAAATTCAGGAATTTAAGAAATCATAATGCTTTATTTTTAGATTTTAGCATGGAATTAAATATGTATACTACCCTTATTATTTTAAGTAATGTATTAAAGTCAGCATATTGCTCAACATTTTATTGAATAAATAAATGAATATATAAATATAATATTAGATAATATATAAAAATACTAGATAATATATAAAAACTTAAAAATATTATTACAAGAAGATGAAAAGCATGATCCTAAAATTCAATTGTCTTGGATTTTATAAAACTTCTATTTATCTTAATTGCACCAAAGAATTTGTGTAAGGTATTAAAGCTCTCTAAGTCTGTTTTTCCATTGGGAAAAGAGTGAACAGTAACTAGCTTTTAGAGCTGTTGTAAGGATTAAATGTTTTTGACCTTTAGTAATCACCCAAGTGCTAGTTGCATATTTTTTTATTAAATAAAGTAAATAAAATGTGTGATAAAATTTATCTTCTTTCTCAGTGTTATCAATATCTAAGAATTTCTTTCTTCTGGTTACTCAGCCATTTAAACCAATATTTACCAACTTGTCAACAAGTTGCCTGATGTGTTTACCTGGTGTCCATTTCCCAGTTCAAGCACTGCAGCTCACCGTGGTTCTCCCCTGAAGCAGATATTTCAGCAGACATTGTGGTGGCACCTCCTTTGAAAGTGTGCAGATCTGTGCTATTAAATTTTTGGTGGTGCTCTGGCATAGGTACAAACTGTCATTTTTCTCTCCTTTTCTGATACTTAAGGTCCATGGTTGCCATGTTCCCCACTCCCTGCCTCCTCACTCCCAAGGCGAAGCCATGCATTTATCACCACCAATGGGACTTATTCTCCACCTGTTCATTTCATATAAGGGATGGAGGAGAGAGAGATAATTATTTTAATTCATTATGGAGATGGTTCAGTGCAATTTTTATTCCTACTTAAGAAGCAAATTCTCCTACACAGTTATAGCAGAAAAAAGAGATGTTTTTGTTCCCATTTGAATTTGTCTATTCAATGAAATCCTAATTAGTTAGAATTCATTAGGGAGGAGGAGTAATTAATTAGGTTCTCTTGGACCTCCTACAGTGTAGAAATTAATTAAGTAGCAAATTTAAAAAATGCTTTTCCACATTTTCAAAATGGCATCTTTAGCAATTTTTTTTCCTTTGATGGTGCTTCTTTTAGGCTCTACCTATAGAACTGATTTCATGTGCCGTTTCAAGATTCATGGCAGTTTAACTTTTATTGCATATAAACACATTTACCTCATCATAATATGTGTACTACTTTTCATCTTAACTTTCTATATTGAAAAAGTTTAATGGTTACTTTAACCTTTTCAAACATACATTTGCAGGTTTTCTTTTCTCATTTTGTAAGCTAATATGCAAAATACTATTTATGGTAGCTAACATAGAACTGTAGTACTTATATAGATTCAACTAATGATGTTGCATAGTGATGATGGTAGACCCAGTGTATGAAACAAACAAACAAACAAAAAAAAGTGGAACATGGGCCATGGAGTTAGAATCAGTGGCACTTAATTCTGTTCTATCACTAACTACATGTATGCACGTTGACCACTTACATTACATTTCTGAATACATTTACATATATTTCTGTTCTTTAGGGTTTCTAAAAGCTATGGAATAGTAAGTAAGCTGGCACTTTGTGTATCTGTCTTGGAGTAACATTTTATTCTGTCATAGGGTTCAAATAATTCATGTAACCTGTTAAAAGTGAGTATCTACTCTACTTCTTTTAGATAATGAAACTGAAAATCTATCATGTGAATATTTTACAGTATGCTGATCTAGGACTATTTGACACCAACATGCTCAGCATTTTGTCAGCATGCCAAAATATAATTGGATTTTAGAGAATCATGTATTTTTTCTGTACATAAATTACCTAAAGATACAGTACATAGTTTCAAAAGAATGATAGATTCAGTGTAATAGCTCTAAAGCTACCACTTACCATATCAAGTTTAGATTAAAAATTGAATCTCTAGAAAAAACTTCTAGAAAGGAATCTAATTGTTCATAAAGATTTTTTTTCTAATAGAATTTGAATCACCACTCCTGCTGGAATTATTTACATATGGCTTTATTTAGTATTTAATAACATTTCTCAAGAACAAATCTACTTTTGATAAAGGTGACAAACAGCTACTAACACAGCTGAGTCATCAAGTCAATGTAATAATTTTAAAGAAAACACAGGATGCTATATTTTGTGGTATAAGAATTATTTAAATAAAATTCATACATGTTGATTGTAAAAATAACAAAAATAAAAATCAAATTAATCTGAAATATACATGTTCATTTGCTTTAGCTAATCGCATATGCACAAATTTTAAACATCTATCATCTCTCTAGAGAAAGAATATTCTTCTAGAGAGACAAATTAAAGCATTATTTAGATTAATCAGTACAAGCATGGATTTACTGATTAATAAAATTCAAAGTGTTCTTGAATTTATAGAGTAAATTTAAAGTTTAAAGAATCTTTGGGTTTGTGGAGCATTAATTTATTCTCCCAGGGAGTTCTATAACTAATTCAATAAATATAAAGTTAGTGACTATGTGTGGACAAATTGGCTATGGTCCTTACCATAGAGTAGTAAATCAAATATAGATTTTTGCCCTCAAATTCCTTGAATAATTAACCTGAATATCATGCATACATTTAAAAAATAGTTTTAGATAGTAATTTCCAGGATGGAAAGAGATAGAAAATAAAGAGTGGTATATAGGACTCTTATGTAGATAAAATCAGTAGGGAAGAATGTATAGTGTTCTCTTTAACATTATTTATAGTGTTGACTTCCTGTTTTTGTAACTTCCTCTCCAGATTGTTTTAGCTCTTTTTGGGTTCTACTGTGCTTTGCTGGAATAAAAAATTAGTAATTATTTTTTTTCCAGAAAGGTATGTAGTTCTAATGATATCTGAATAATTTCACAGGCAAGAATGTCTATTCACTTTATAAAAACCATATCCATTAAAATTAGCAATAAGATTTTCTGGGAAAAATAATTGGGTGATAACATTTTAAAAATAAAGCATAGTGGAAAACTTCACCTTTCTTCAAGGATTTAATATTATTTCAGTGCTAGAGGCAGGTAAATTCTCAGTTGGTTGAAAAAAATCTTTTTTGCGCTGAAGACTTAGAAATACATCTTCACTCTTAGGGTTAAACTTATTGCCCTGATAGGTTCATTTGTGGGACTACAATTTGACTTCTTTGGAATACCACTTCAATCCTCTCAGCCCTTACAGCCGTTATGGAAGTGACTGGAATTGAGCAGCTTTACCCCACTCCAATCACCTTGCCAGTGCCTAGCATCAGCGCAATTTCTTATAGCTTTAGATCTTTTTCATGTGGCTCAACTCTCATTCACAATGTGTTCTGTAAGCACTATGTATTACCAACATTCTTGTTATCCATGCCAGACCACAGATAAACATTCTCCTTTAGAACTGCCAAATCTGTGCATAGTTCTGAAATTTATTTCCAAATGTTCCGAAGCATGTCTCTCAGGGTCAGTGACCAGTTGACAAATCGAAAAACATCTTACACCATCTTTTTATTAGTTTGCGGGGGCTGGTATAATAAAACACCTTAGAATGAACTATGTAAAAACAGCACAAATTCATTTCTCACAATTCTGGAAGCTGGAAGATCTAAGATCAATGTGCGATCAGATTCAGGGTCTGATGAGAGCTTGCTCTCTTTCATAAATGGTACCCCCTCCGCCAGCTATATGCTTACCTGGTAGAGGAGAGAAGCAGCTCCTTCAGACCTAATTTATAAAGACACAGATCTTTTATGTTAGAGCAAAGCTCTCATGATATATTCACCTCTCAAAAATCCAATTATAATTGAGTCTCAAAGATTCAATTATTAATAGCACCACACTGGGGATTAGGTTACAACATATGAATTTTGGAGGGACACAAGCATTCAGAATATAATTTATCCTCAATAACTAATTCATCAATTGAATTTTGTCTTCTCCAGGTTCCACATCTGCATCTGTCAATCCTGTTTTCGGGTACCATTTGGGAAACAAAGTAACCATTCACAAACCTTTGATTCATGTTTTACATTGTGGTGGGGATGTGTATAGGGTGATTGATCACAGGCCAAGTTACATTTCTGCTTTAGAAAGAATTTTTTAATCCAAATACATCAAAATTTTCCACTCTTAAGTATTTATTTGGTCATTAATATTTTCCTCGTTTCCTGTTGATTGTAATTGCACATATGTTCATTGGAACTACTCATCTCATACTGTATGTTGCCTCTTCTTATTTTCAAAACAGTCTTATTTGGGAAACAAGAATTTACCTGAGGTCTTTGAAGAAAGATGACAAGACAAATTGTTGTAAAGTATTATTATAGGAAAGGGTTAGAGAGGCACCATGGCACATCTCATTAAATGCTATGGTCAAGATGTGTGGTGTTCTCCAAAAGGTACTTCATGACACAATGCAAGAAAGTTTAATGGTATAATGATTGGGTTATGAGAGCCTTGACCAAAAAAAGTGAATCAATCCACTTGAATGGATTAAATGGGTGATGAGTGTAGGCTGGCAGTGTGCATGACTGGAGGAGGTTGGTCACTGGGAAAATGCCTTTGGGGTGTGTATTTTGTCCCTAGTAAGTGGGGCTCCCTTTGCTTCCTTTCTGCCATGTCCTGAGATGCTTTCCTTCTCTGGGCACTTCAACCATGATGTTCTGCTTCACCTTGGGCCAAGAGGAATGGAATTGGCCATCTGTGGAGTGAGACCTCTGGATCTGTAAGTCCAAATAAACTCATTTCCTCTAATTGTTCATGTCAGATTGACAAAACATGTCATGTTGACAAAACATGTCATGGTGACAAAAAATCTGACTAAAAAATTATTATAATGAATCCTGGAATTTTGATTTATGCAAATATGTTAAGTAATTCTGTAAATCCTTTGCATGCATTACCTCATTTAATTTTTGCTTAATTTTCCAAATGTGGGAACTGAGGCACAGTACAATTAAATGATATATAACCATGTCATATAACTGATAAATGGAGGATGCTTTCATAAGCAGACTGAATTCTTATTCCGAATCTTACTTACATTCCTCTCCCTCACTGTTGTATAGGTAACACTGAAGATATGTTCTGAGACATGCACAGCATATATAATATACAGGGTGATTCATAACAAAATAATTCATAATGTAATCATGGATGTCTCCTCTTTCAGTGACTATGTCAGGCACTGAGAAATTGGACTGAATGTCTACATGTTCATGTTTATTTAAGAAACATCACTGTTTATCAACTCCACCATCAATATTCCAGGACACCTCTCTTGTTTTACTGATGCTGTAAGTAAAACAGCCTACATGCCTTCCTGCTCCAACTCTAATTAGTTCAACCTGCAGTCATATCTGAGAATCTCTTCCTTCTCAATTTATAGAGCATATGAGGGGAGAGAAGAGATAGAATAAAGTGTTGCTCCTAGATATGGGAAAGATGTGAAATCAATAAGCAAACAGAAGCAAGTGTTTTTCAGAGTGCATAGAAAGGAGATTTTCTTCCTTGCAAAATCCACTAATGAGGCTTTACCAGGATAATTCTGAGCAATGATCAGGATAAGATTTGAAAAGAATAGAAACTGTTTCTGATCCTAGGGCAGTATTGCCCTTGTGCAGAACACGGTGGAGCCAAGTACGGCCCCAGACATTGAAATAAATAGTCACTAAAACCAAATGTGGAATTCATCATGTGTTCAAACAGAAACTATTTGCCTGGCTATGTTGCATAGTAGATATATTGTTTTCTTTTAATGGAGAATTCAGATATTTATAAATGAATTTTACCATATACTATTTATTATCATTAGTACACATATGCAAAATCCTTAATTATTTCTCAATCCATAAAAGGAATTCAAATGTCTTCCAAATTATTTCCTATGCTATTGTGAGATATGATTTCAACTCCAAGTATTCGTATACTAATTTCAGTAGACAAAGTGTACAAAAGCTGAAAAAACTGCTTTTCAAATCTTGATACGTTTCACTAATTCATCTCATTATTGAATACCGTTTATTTTATTTTCAATGTCTTTGGGTATTACCAATTAATCAAGAATAACTGGATTTTCAAATAAGCACAAAAATAAATGCTATAAACCATTATCTGTGTCCTCAGAAACTCCTCATTGTTGAAGGTGTTTCAAGAAATTGGTTCTGGTTTGTTAAAATCAAAGGTTGGTTTACAACTACTTACCCAAAGGAAAAAAGCAAAAGCACTATATAGTGTAGGAAAGAAATGAAAAAATTTTATTCAGTAAAATCCTCAAGGGAATTTCGCATAGATAGCGGCCCTTGTAATTACTTTTATGATATTTGTGTGAAAACCATAGATACCCTTGCTTCTATTACATCTGTTTCCTGGCTAGTTTCAGAAAGTTCTGGACTTCTGTATTATGTTTTATTGGAAAGACTATATAGTTTGAAGAGCAATAACTACTATTAATAATGATACTTTCTCTAGAGATTGATAGAGAAACATAATAACAAAAACAATACAGCGCATTTTGATGTATTTTTCCCCATTAGACTTTCTTGTACCAACTATAAAAAGTTGATGTTGAAGAGTTTGGGATTCTTGTGCTTGTTTTTATATTCTAAAATGAAGCCACTTTCTGTGAATGCAATGATTTCTCACTTAATCACTTAAGAAGAGATTTCTAGGAATAACAGATCTCTGGCTGTCTTGACAAAACAGGAAATAAGAACCTGCAGACAGAATTATGAAACTGAAAATATTTTCAAAATCTTCTTTTGCTTAAAAATAGAACATATTAAGCTATTTTATTGATATTATTAAAATTTAATTGGCATATTAATGCAATCTGAACCTATTTAACTAAATACCTATTTAACTCAATAGTTTTAAGGTATGCTTTTATGTTTAACAATGTAAGTGTGGGAATTTGAGAGAGTGGGGATCTCACATCCTAAAACTGGATGATTCAGTTTAAATGGACAGTGTTTACTCAAGTATACACAACAACTTTAACTCAGTGTGAATTCTGCCTCATCAAAACTGGGGATCTGAATAAGTGACCAGTCCCATTTGAGAACTGCAGTTTTAAACAATTCCACTAGATTTATTAAACAGATATAGAGTCAAATATAAGAAATGTGATATTTTTACCCTAGTTGTTCCACATTATTCAAATATTCTACTTAATGCGAATTAGTACAGTATAAATATTTTAAACATTTGGAAATTGGTGGAAATCTAAATTAAAGCTAGGTAAATGCATTGCAAACAAAAATAACTAACAATTCTACTCAGTGTAGTGTCATGTTGCAACTTCAAAATTTTAGTCTTCTGTTTCCTTTGACCATTACAACTTTGCTTTACTTCTTGAAGCAGACATTACTTTCTACTTCTCTGTGATAATTAGACACCAGATAAAAATGAATATATTTATTTACCACTAAGTTTATATATATTCTTGAAGACCCTCTCTTTCTCTTGGCTTCTAATCCAAATCCATACATCTGCTTTATGATTCTCATATAGTCCTGCTTCTCAAGGGTGGAATTTCCCTTACATAGCTCTCAATTTTTTTTTATGTCTGCTTCCTAATTAGATCATTCCCATAAAATTTCAATACTCCATGAATCTATGCTTCATCAAAAATATTTTGTTCAGAAGTTCCCATCTCTCTACATTTCACTTTTTTCTCTTTTCTTACAGGAGACATATTGAAAATTTTTCTTCATTCTGTTGTTTCCTAACACAGTGCTTATTTTAGGCACTGTTCTGGAATGACTTAAAACTCTCTTGACAATTTGATACTGGACATTCTTTGAGTCTGTGAATGAAGCCCTTATCCGTCAAGCATTCTCATTTCATGCAGTGATTTATGATACAAAGTTTCCCAAGCTTGATTAAAAGTGAATTCTTGTCTTCTTTGCAGTCTCTAATTGTTGATGAATTTTATTGTTTTAAGAATCATATTTTCTCCTCTGTGATAATCAGTCCAAGTGAGCTCATAGTTATTGACAGTAGCAGAACAGCGTACTCAACACCTTTTTCTCACTTATTGCTTTCCTGAGCTGAATATATCACTGTCAAATGGATATTTCATGTGCATGCTCAAAAACAACCTTAAATTTGATTGCTCATACCATGAGTATTAATATTTGCTTGTTCTGTGTTTCTTTTCCCTCCAAAAAATCGACTGAACCCACATTGCTTTTAAGACAAAATATTGGGTAACTTATATGTTAGTGATACCTCTTCCAACCACATATTTTCCCACCAGCTCCCACTTTCCCATGCTGCGTCCCTTATCCCCTCCTCCCTCAATGTAATTTTCTCTTTCCATCGATTATTCTATTCCTTCTCTTACTACCATATGGGCAGGGTAGATTTACAACTCATTCTTACTTAGCCATTCAATATTACTTTGATTTCCATGAAAAGTGCATATTGAGCACTTACTTCTCCCAATGATTATTTTTTGTGAAGATTATGTGGGGATGAATAAAATAAATAAGGTAAATTTCTAGAGTTGCCATGTAAGACCTAGCTAAAAAAGATTGAAGCTAAGGATAAATGGATTAAGAGATGTTAGTTAAAAGGTGAGGGCAGAGAAGGATTTAAGATGTACAAAAAAAAAAAAAAGTAAATTTGAAGACACTGACAGGTGAAAGACCTCATTGATTTTTGAGAATTTGCAAGAATATTATGGATGAAAAATAATAGAGTAAATGGAAGCTTGAATGGGGTACAGGACCCACAGGCTTTCACGGTTGCTAAAAAAAATTAAAAATGGTTTTGTTCTAAGACAATAACTATTAATATCCATCTTACACTTTTAAAAAATCATACCTTTCATGTTGTAAAGGAAGAGTTGAGTCCTGGATAGGAAGTTACCATAACAAATTGGGGAGATATATTGTGTGATGGATGACAGTTGTGGAAAATTTATTTTAAATCCATTTTATGCAGAATAGCCTGACCTCTTGCTTTCTCCTCACTCTGTTCAAGCAATTAATTTATTTGTCAGTCATATGATACCACCTAAGGCTTCATTTCTCACATTCTTATTTTCCTTGGACACTTAAAACTATCCACTTAGCCTGCAGTTTTTCTGAGAAACACCTTCTTCACTTCAATCAATTCTTTTTTTTTTCTTTTTTTAAGAGAGAGAGAGAGAAAAAAACCAATTTTAATTATTTATTCTTGTGCTTTCTGTTTTTTCTCCACTTAGTTGTGTATATGCTGAGGGGGTTCGAACCTGGGTCCCCATGCATGCCTGGCAGATGCTCTACCACTGAGTACCTCTGCAGCTCCCTTCCATCAGATCTTCTTCTTTTTTTTTTTATTAGAAGTATATAGAGATACAGTTGAGGGGGAAACATTATCAAAA